>PVJD01018489.1:0-14289 GCA_004026545.1 Mormoops blainvillei | reverse complement strand
GAGGTCCAGACCGGCCGTCCACTGTCGGGGGATGTTTACCTGGGCGAATGTAGTAGGTGCCGGAACCCAGATGCCTGAGGACCAAAATCAGAACTCGGAGTCATCGATATGTTGGTCACCGCTAGGGTCAGGAATAGAAATGAACTCTTCTGGGCAGGATGTACAGTCTAAATAAAGAGCCTTGAGTGACACCGGTATCTGAGAGGCGAGCCGAGAAAAGACGCCTTGCAGAGGGGACCCCTGTTACATGCTGGTGGCACTCGGAAGAAAGTTAAAGCACTGCCACGAAGAACTGGCCAGAGGTGGATTTGCAAGGGTAAATACAGGACAGGCATGGCTTGACCGAGGGAAACAGAAACCATCTGAGAGCCGGGAGACAGCCGAGGGAAACCGAGGGCAGGGTGTCCCAGTGCGGAGGCCCGGGTGTGGAGGGTGCAGGGTACATTCCCGGCGGGGACACTCATGAAGGACACAGCGGGCTGTATGGTCACCAGGAGGGGGAGCACAAGGCTGGGCCTGGGAGCCTGGACGTGTGCCCCCCAGTGCATGTGACGATGGCTTGCAGTTACGCCGGGAGTCTGTGCGATGTTGAAGCAGCACTTACAGAAAATGCCTAGCGCTTGGGCGAGGAAGGGGTTGAGGAGGAGAGACCAGGCGCAGGAGAGTTAGGAAAGGAATCTTCAGGAACGAAGTAAAGAGGGAACGCAGTCGTAAGAAGACGAGGGCCTGACTGAGGCAGTGAAAACAAATGACCTCACCAGCTCATAGACAGACCGCGTAGCACGTTAAGATCTAAGATTGACAAGACCCCAAAATCACCTCTAACAAATCAGCTCCAAGATGAGGGATACTTTGTCTTCATTGCCATTCCCCAAGAGCCCAGACCACAGGTGACACTCAATATATATTTTCACATTAATTCATTAGTCGTGACATCTAAATGCTTGTGCCGATCAATGCAAGAGGTCCAATTGTTAAAAATTAAATGAATAGTTGCACTGAACAAATATATACTAAGATAGAGGTTTCTTTTGAAAATCCCTTTAAAGGGGCTTAAACATGTCTAATACTTTCAGACTTCTCATTGCTGAGAAGTTATAAAAAGGGTGCATTCTTTATACATTTATTTTGCTTGAAAATTAAACACGGTAAAATGCCGGGCAGAGTTTTGTGACTCTCGGGTGCTCTGTGTTTACTTACTCTTGCTGTATTTTTCCAAAGGATATTCTGGGCCCCTGAAGGAAATTCCTCCTGAGAGGTTCAACACCACAGCTGTTCCCAGGTACTACCAGTCGCCCTGGGAGCAGGCCATCAGCGGTGACCCGGACCTTGTAGAAGCCTTACACCCTAAACTGTTCAAGCCCGAAGGAAAGGCAGAGCTGCCCGATTACAGGAGCTTTAACAGGTAACTAGTCACCCTGGGCAACAGGTACTGGCCCGGCTTTCCTGTCACGGTGCGGATTGCCGAGTCCTCAGACAGGAAGCCCCAAAGCCTAGGGTTTGCTAGGAGGAGGGGCCCAGGGGCCCTTTTAGTGGGGAGCTCTAAAGCTCTGTTACGGGAATCAAGGAGAACAAGTGTTGAATCGGTCGTCATGAAAATCAGTGCTTGTGCCAATCAACACAGCCATAGATCCGATCGAGGTCCTTTCTTTAAGTTGAACTGGTGGCCGCGGGACAAAGGTAAGCCCTGTCTTCAGGAAAGACGACACACCCAGAGGCTCAAGCCACCGCCGCCATGTTCATCCATCGGCCGGAAATCACCGGGCATCTACGAAATGGGTCCGAGTGGCTAAAAACGAAGAGAAAATTAATGAACAAAAGACAGTGTCGTGCAAAAGGCCCAACTATTGGAATACGTGACACTCACTTTAAATAGACTGTGAGAAGCATATTTGAGAGAAGACATGACAAGATGAAGAATTCCAGCAGATGGGAAACGTTTTTTTGAAACGAGTCAAGTGGAAATTCTACACAAATCAGAAATACAGCAACTGAAATTAAGAAGTCAAAGTATGAAGTCACTGGATCTGTATGAAACTTAACAGAAATACAAAGAACAGAGAAACGCTAAAATATACCAACGGAATGTAATCGGTATGAGCCAGTCTGGGGCGGTGGGGACCACAGGAAACAAAGGATCCAGTGTCTTCAATAAATAAAACGTGAGGAAGGGACAGAGGGATATCTGCGGCATAGAAAAGATTTGAAAAAGACATCATTTTGAAAGACAGGGAAAACAGAACCATGGTGTTTGGAGATGCACACTGGGGTTATTAACATAGAAAGAAGATTTTAAAAAATAGGTGATAAGCGTTTATTATCATGAGATCAAAATATGGACCCCCGCCCTGGCAGGAGAGGGCTGTGACGAGGCAGGATGCAGTTGGTGCCTTGGGGGGCTCGGCACCCGTGGGGGTGACCAGACCGTTCGCTTTAGAATAAGCTCTGGTTCATGCTTATGGGGTTTTCTGGGCTCGTGGTATAGTACAGAGTAGAAATGTTTCTAACAATTAAATAAGTAGACTTGGTGGCAGGTGAAACACAGCTGGAGAGCAGACAATAGTCAAACTGCAGCCCGGAGGACAAGGTGGGTCCACAATGCCGGCGCACGGAAGACACACTTGGAAGAGCAAAGCAAACGTCCACGTGTGCGGGTGCCATCAGTGTCTCAGGGGGGACTATGGGAGAAGAAAGCAGAATCATATCTGAGTCATTAACGGCCAAGAGCTGTTCAAAATTGACAAAAGCGGTCCACCTGGGATTCAAGCGCCAGGCGACTCAGGCAGCCCCGCAGAGGCCCAGAACTTTCAGTCCCCGGTAACGCGCCTGGGGCGTGGGACAGCGCCTTCCAGGTTGGGGAATGAAGAACAGCCAGCCCGGGGGCCTCTGTCCGGGGAAAACATTCTTTACGGGAAAAGCTAAAATAAAAACATACACGCGTGTTTTCAGACAAAGAAGTTGTTTAATAAACAAAAGGTGTATATATAGAAAAGGCAAAATAAAACCAGCCTGATTCACAGATGACATGATGTCCTCAGGAAGTTCAGTGAGTAAATTTAGCGAGATCACAGAGGACAAGGGCAACAAGAATTAATGGCATATTTCGATAGCAGCAACAAATAATTAGAGAATACATAATGTTCATCGAATTTTACCTTATGATTGATATACTTTTTAAAATGTATCTTACACAGCAATAAATGTTTTACTTAAAAAAATCACGTAGACAACATGATCTCAATGGTTATCTGGGTTTTTATAAATTAAGTGCGATAACAGCCTTTCTTTGGATTAGTCCAAAACACATTCCAAAAATTTAAAGAGTTTAAAATAATTTCTAGGGACTAAGTGGGTTATACCTTTCTTCCTATAGATTATTTAATGGGATTTTATTTTATCAAACTACTCAAGGTTAATAGAAAATAATTTGACCAGAAATTTAGTTCTTCACACAAGTATTCTACACTTTAAAAGTGAAGGGCAGTAAGAAGTACAAGTTTTCCTTCTCTTTCTTAAATAATTCAACATTATTCTACTAAGACTTTATTCTAACACGTTTTCTTTTTATTTTTGCAAAAACAAATGAGAGCGAGAGAGAGAGTTAGTTTCCAAATATTGGCAAAGTACTTTGCAGAGAATAAAGTGATATTCCTTGGCGGCCCCCCCTTATTCTACGTAACTGTTAGATGCTGTCAATAAAGCACGTGAGGTGTGACGCCGTCTGGCAGCGTCCACCAGGGACAGTGGCCAGGTGAGAAAGGGCTCCTGAGCCTAATCATGATTTTAAAATAGCCCGTAGTTAATACAACTATGTAGTCTTGTACTCATTTTGAATGTGCTATTTATATATTGTCCTGTATTTAAATAATGCTATATTAAACCCATGTAACATGTGAGGAATAGTAAACTGGGAACCAGGTTTCCAATTTTGAAAAGCTGTGTGACTCTGTCACTTAACTGTCCTTGTATCAACTCCCTCATCTATAAAATAAATTCTATGATTTTATGATTAAGTACCTGTAAATATATTCTATATAGTAGGTGTTTAGTGGAATAACTTATTTTAATTTCTACAATCATTTACCTAACAGAACAATCAGTAATTATTAGGGGTGTAATTATAAGTCCACTATCAATCAGTACATATGCAATCCCACTTCTGATCGGCCTAAATAAACAAGAAAGCATCTATTTCCTGTGAACCTTAGTGAAACAGGCTTCCGACTCACTCCACAGATGACCAAGGGTAAAATCATGTTAAGTCAGATCTAAATCATGGTAAGTTTGAAGGACTTTTGTGGGAATGGTAAGGATGCTCGGTTATCTTTCGAGAGACTGTTCCAAATCTTCCGGTGGAAATTTTTGCTTCACTGTCTTTCACTAAAATTTGACACTGTTTTCTGAGATCTTCAGCGCCCTACAAGTGGTCTCACTTTGGACGTTTAACATCTCTGGCAATGGACTTTCTTTACTTTGCCGAGAACAATAAAAATTCAAACAAACAGGATACAGCCTCCATGGTGCCAAAGAAAAGAACACGCCGCCTTTCAAAGAGCAGGCTTTCACTGGGCTGGAGGTAGGAGGTAGGAGACCGCTGGTGGAACGGAAGGGAATGTTTTCATTTTCAAGAGAAGAAAATGACCCACAAACTGGGAGGGAAAACAACACAGAACTGGACAGAAAGGAAAAAGTAATGCCCTTAATACCAAACCCAGATACTTCGTTTCAGTGGCCAAGGAACATTTCTTGTTTGATTTAGTTCAGAAAAAATAAACAAATTAGTAAAATTCATAAACATGAAATGAATTGACCAGGTCCGGCCTAAATCTAGAAAGGAAGCCCAGGTTTCTACTTATCCACGGAATCAGATTTAAGCCATAAAGATCTTCAATTCATTACATCAAATGAGCAGATGTGGCACATTGAATCAGACAGGGGCATCATAAATGTGACAGCAACATGGTTTGACATCATTCTGACACTGCCCAATGGGGCTGACATTCCTAAACACACTGAATTTAGAAAGTGACCTCAGAAGGCCCAATACTGGTTGAGAAGGGTCTCACAAGGGTGTGGCCTAGCGTGGTCCTAGAAAAGTAGGCCTCTAGGGAGTCCGCGGGCCTCAGTTTAAATCTTGGTTCTATACCTTTATAGGCAGGGGATTTTGAGCTCTGCATTCAACGGATTTGTTCCCCAGTTTCCTCTATCACATAGAGATACTAGCAGAATCAGCTCCCAGGGTTGTGAGGACTGAATGAGACCATCGGAGCGTCGGCACTCGAAGTGTGGGCCACGGGCCAGCTCGGGCATCTCTCAGGAACTGGTCAGAGACACAGCCTCTCCGGACACGCCCTGCACTCAGTCAGCATCTGCACAGTTAGCAAGGGCCAAGGTGACTCCTGTCCCCATAGCATTTGAGAAGCACATCAGACAGGGCCTGGTGCCCGGTACCCAGTCCTTGACTGTTCGCTTTCATCGTTGTCTTTGCCTGCTGAAGCTTAATGATCACGGAGCCCCTGGATGATAATCAAGCTCTCGGGTCAATGCTAAGATTAACGTCAGTCTAAACCCCTCTCAGGGGCCCAGAATGACTGACATAGATAGTCAATGCAGCAGGAAGCTGGTGCAGGAAGGGCTGGAGGCTAGGAGAGGGGCGGGAAGTGGGAACCTACAGGCCGCGGGCAGAGCGCAGGCGGCAGGCGAGAAACAGCTCAGCAGGGGGACACTGTGAGCAAAGACCCAAAGGCAAGAAATGTTTGTGGTGGTCTCCGGGGACAGGGAGTAGATTAGTTTTGTCCCAAACCGAGAGCACACACAAAGGCACTCGACACCAGCTTGTTGCCAGTATCTGTTTGTCGTGAAGGCCCCGTCCTTAAATGGAGACGCTCGTCTCAGGGGCCAAAAACGGAAGGCCACGCAGCACACAGAGTGTAACATGCCCATACGATGATGAATTACGCTGTTTCCTGCTTTCCAGTAAATAGACTTCGAAATGAATGTATTCTTTTTCTTTTCGCTTCCCACAGAGTTGCCACCCCATTTGGAGGTTTTGAAAAAGCATCCAAGATGGTTAAATTCAAGGTTCCAGATTTTGAGCTACTACTTCTAACCGATTCCAGGTTCATGGCCTTTGAAAACCCTCTTTCCGGCAGACGGTCCTTTAACAGGACTCCTAAGGGGTGGATATCAGAGAATATCCCTGTAGTGATCACAACCGAGCCTGCAGAGGACACCCCTGTGCCGGAATCGGAAGACCTGTGAAGGGAAAGAAAGCCGTGCGAGTCCCCACAGCCCCGGGGTGCGGAGGTTGCCGCTCTGTCATCCCACTTTCAGGCAAAGCCGCCCACACTCGTCATCAGTAGTGATAGTTTAACAGAAATCTAGCAATTTTCCTTTGACGGCATTTAACTTCAACCTCAGATCAAAGGCTAATAAACAACTCATAACCTTGTTTAAAAACTTTTAACTCGCTTGTCTTGATGCCTCCTTTTGTTTTCATCTGGTCTAACGAATCCAGCCTTTTCCCTGATAAAGTCCAGGAGAACAGACAACAAAAGCTTCCGTCCTGTCTCCTTTCACACGACCTATTCCCCAATGGGCTTTTCAAATGGAATCTAGAATCAAAATACAGTCAAGATATTTAGACTCATTGCACATTTTATTTAAGAAATGAAAGTTATGGAAGATAATGGACAAAACTTATTGGTGAGAAAGGATTGGTTGGGCTGGGTTCCTCCCGGTGACCGGGATACAGCAGCATGTCTGGCTGAAGAATTTTCATTAGGCATTCTTACAAATTCCAAAGGGCTTTGTCTTCTTCTGCATGCTGTGAATCATAGGGTAGTTATTCCAAACATTCTCTGGAGTTCGGCTGCTTTGCTATCCTCACTTAACATTTGGTCAAGGAGACTGAGACAATGACTCGAGGAACATCCTGCTACCTGGTTTTAAAGACCAAGGTTATTGAAATTCAAGTTCCTCATAGCCCAGTGCTGGGTACTAATGAGTTCGACTTTCTGCATACATTTTGAGAAGAGTAAAGACACATAAAATATACACTAATATACATATAACTAAATACACGTGTGTGAGAGAGGAAGAGAGCAATTTGAATTGGCAGCTGTCTTTGATGAATCTTTAAATTCTGCTTAAATCCTGAACTTCTAGGGAGCAGTACATGCCCCAAAACAAAGCCAAGAAACAGCAGAGCATGAAAACATCCGAAATCACACACACCTCCTATGAAATGTGTCAATATATTGGTGTAAAGGACTCCAACCAATGTAAAGTGACGGATGTATCTTCAAATATGACTGAGGAAGTATGTAACAGAACTGGTCATACAATAAGTATCAGTTTTACCCATCTGAACTCAGTGTTCCGCGATAGATGTTTCAGCGGAGAAGTGTTCCATCCACAGAAAAAACTATCGGCCAGATTAAGTCCAGGAGATGGGACAGAGTGTCTGTAGCAGAGGAAGGAGGTGCTGCACAGCTGCCGCTTATTTACGGGAGTCTGCGCGCGGCGCTGGGATTGGTGGTTGCCTTCATCACCCTCTAGACTTGTAAGTAGAGAAACTAAAACTTTTTTTGTGTGTGAAAAATGCAATCCCTAGAAAGTTATCATACCAGTGTGTTGTATGTGTACATGTTATCACTGAAGATAATTGGTATAATTTAAAATATGTCTTTAAGATACATCATTTCACGTGTGTTTCAGTGTTTGCCTGTTTTGAAATAATAATGTTGGCACCTTTGGTAAACACGAGGTGTGAGGCTCCCATCATGCAATTTTTTGTTCATTTTAACCTTTTGAAAATAAAAATTACTCATGTTCTGTTATGCATTTTGCTGAAATGGCTTAGTTTCTATCGGAAGTTTTAAATGCGTTACTTTTTTTCATTAACTTCACATTTTAGTTCATGGTTTTAACTGCCTCCAAGTGGGTCGCCATTCAGTCAGCCGCCGACAGGAGCCAACAGTTAGATGTGCTCGCTACAGAAGAGGGCTCCCTGGTGCCATAAAGCGGGATTTAAAAAGGCAGAAGCCAGGTATTTTTTTTTTGAGATTCAGTGGAAGGTGACGGCATAACCCTCTCTTCACTGTTGTATTTCTTCCTTTCCTGGAAGTGTCTAGTAATTCTAGCTCAGCTGTCTGACACCTTTAGAAGTGCCAAAATTTCACACTCCAGTTGCTATACAATTAAGAATTCAAAAGGAATTTTTTATTGGGATTTCCATTGACCTAAAAAGCAGCTACATCTTTCAGAGTCTGAAGAAATAGGATAGTCTATTTAGAACTGCAGAAAGACACATTTCCCCTCACTCACTGCTTTAGAAAAGCTATTTGACATCTATTTTAATATTATTTTATTTTCACAATTATCCTGTGAGGAAGGTATTATAAACAACCTCCATTTTATATAAGAACATAGAGCCTTTGGAAACTAAGGTGATTTGCCTGATTTTGGCTCAAAATGGACCAAGTCTGACTCTAAAATACATAAGCGTTTATGTTCGCTACTTCTCTTTCAGAGCAAAATTCAGCCTTAATCTATTTGATTACACCTATATAGACAAACAAACAAAAAACCTTCCATTATCTTAACTGGGCAAATCCAGCTATAAACCGAGGTATTTTAGGCTCACCCTCCAAAGTGGTGGAGGCACTTCCACTCGTGCAAAGCCGAGCTCTCAGACTGGGTGGAAAGTGAACTACACTGAGCAAGCCATGCACACATTTGATGGCGGAATTGGAGAGACGCAGAGGCGTGCTCTGGGGGCAGCCGCTCATTTCTGCACAGCGATCACTGGCGGCCGAAGGAAGCCACCGCGGGACAGCACGCCGAAACGTCCTCTAGAGGTAAGCATCCCCGCGTTCACGCTCTAGAGCAGCCTCTCCCCAAGTCCGTTAGATGGTGCAACAGATGTCTGGGGCGTGCGACTACTGTCCTGTTTTATTGAGGCAGTTTCTTGATGACCAGCTGGCCCACTGTTCCCTCCATAACTACAGCTCCTTGAATAACTAGAACTACAGTTAAAAACAGATCCTTCTTGGTTTCCCACTCTCCGCTGCCTTCAATCACCTCATTTTCCATTCCTGAATATCGGAAAGGACTTGGAAAAAACAAAACAAAACTAGTTATCGGTAATTACAAAACCAAGTGCGAATACAAGCAATAATTTGTAGTCGAAGTGGCCATCTATTGCACGCCCTGAGGAGTCCACATTTTCCAAATGGACATATTTATAAACGTTTTAGCAGCCTGGACAGGGAGGGAGCCAAGTATTCCCACAAAGGCTACCGCGGAGCAGAATGTCCGGTGGTAATTGCGAGGGAACAGGGTGAACTCGCCACTCCGGGCACAGCTGCGCCGCAGACTGATGAATTCTGGAATTTCCCCTGTGCTGCTGATGCAAGAGCAACCTTACGTGACATCAGTACAGTCTCTCCGCCGCAGCTGCTTTCTACCAGGCGTAGGGAAGTAGGGCTGTGAATACTCCTTTATGGAAAAGGCTTTCAACCTCCGCGTGTTCTGTGCTGCGGAAAGACGGCAGCTCACTTCCTGCGAGAGGTGGACGAGGGCCAGACTTTTGCCGAAGAGCGCGGGGAACCCATGCCAAGCTCACTGATCCCAGCACTTGGCCAGGAGGTCAACAGAGCTTTAGAAAGTTAGAATGCTTTCAAAGGTGAAGTTTTTCAGAACTCAGAAAGAATAAAATTGTCTCAGGATGTCAGTGGCTTAGATGAATACAAGGGAGCGTCCCTGTTTAAATTCCTTAAATCGAAGAGGTAGATTTCAACCCTGCCTATGAGCTTTCCCTGGCTTCTCAATATAATGTGATTTCAATGGGAAAATTTGCTATATATGTTTCAAATATGAGGCAAAGAGAGGGGAACAAAAAATTATTTCTAAAAGATTATAGTTCAGATCCAAAAAGCGCTTGCCTGTGATCCAGCATTGTGTGATATCGTGAAACATTTCAATGACAACTTGCACAATGTGGGAGAGAGACAGAGACGCTTCAGGGAACAGGGCAGGAGAGGTCAGAAGGAAAAAAGATAAACTCGGTGTCATACCCGGTTTTAAAACTGCTGATTGAAGAATTGGTATAGAAGCTTCAGCATCAGCTACATAAATAAAAAAGGACGGGGGGAGGAGGGCCAGGAAGAGGCAGGCTGAAGGGGGCACGAGTTATCTGTGTGACGCCCTGGACTCCAGAGCTTTCCCGGAGCAGTGGCTCTGTGTGCACATAACCGATTTTCTATGTGAACTGTCTCCCAAATACTCCCATTGCATTTCATCATAACCCCCCTGCAAATACATATGAAAGCAGTGTATTTAAATGTGCCAGCGACCTCCCGATCTGCCAAAAGTCGGTGACATAATCGCAAGAAGCTTACTTCACTCTTAAAGTGAGAATTTTCTCCAACTCTGTTTCTGTGGCTCAAAGGCCCCTCTGCCTGGGACCTTCTCTGACCGCCCTTATTTAAGAGACCATCCTGCTAAGCCCTCCTCATGTTCTCGTTTTTCTCCGTAGCACTTGTGACCCCCTAACATAGTGTTCGTCTAGCCTGGGTCCTCTGAGAAGCAGATGCCAAGAGGGGGTTAAACCTGCAGAAATGTTATCAGGAAAACTGTCCACAGGAGAAAAAACTGAAGAGAAAGTCAAGAGACCTCCCATGGACGGACTCTAGACACAGCCTGGTCTAGACACGGGCGTGTTCTAGGCAGCTGTGCTGCCCAGGGAAGATTTTGTCAAGGCTGCTGGGGGGCCCTTGAGCCCAAGTCACCTGCAGGAGAGGTCCTGTGGTTTCCAGAAACAGGTCTGCCCCATTGTCACTGCCATGGACAGTCACTGGCTGGAAGCGGACTGCAGAAGACAGTCTCGGTGAGGATGTCACGCGGTGATGCTGGCAGCCGCGGTGCACAGAGCTGGAGTCCCCAGCTGATTATGTAGCTGAAGATCTGCGGGGATCACGGCCGCCGCACAGACTCTACGAGCATGTATTTATTCCTGTGTTGTTTATCTCACCCACCGGAATGAACTCCCTCTGAGGGCAGGGACTTGGTCTTTTTATTAACTGTCATGTCCTCTGTGCCCAGTACATATTGTTCTTCACTAAGAACAATAAAAACTTGTTAAATACATAAATGTATCTGAATTATGGGGATAATAGTAGCATCTACCTTAAAAACACTGCATAATGAAGTATATTACTGAGTCCATGGTAAGGGGTTGATAAATGTTAGTTATTCTTATTAGCAAAATAAAACATTATCAACATCACACAGTAAGAAAGCAAAGGCCTTTAGAACTAAATTCGAGGTTGCACTGGAATCGCTTTGGGATAAACATACTTGGCCCTCACTTGGAGCTCACCTGTGTCAGAGCAATGGGTGTATTTTAAATACATACAAAATCAGGAGGACGAAGGCGGCCTGACTGAGGTTTAGGACAAGCATGAGCGTTCGCTCTGCCCTCCAGACGCTGCGTCGCCCTGAAGACAGTCTGTCGAGGACCTTGCTAAAATATTATTTCTTGTGATGATTCATGTATTTTCTATGTCCCTTAGGAATTCAAAAACATCAGCACAGCGGATGCTTTCCGTGATCAGAATACCCTACCGCTTCCGAAAACATTGTACATGCTCGGGAGACAGTTCCCCTGGGACTGGCAGCTACCTGACTCTTTTTAAAACTAAAACAGCTTTTTTCAGTTAAATACTTGTTTGTCACATTTCTAATCAAGAAACTTATTGCACTTGGATGCCAGTGCATTGGCACGATCATCTCCAAGGTGTAATGAACAAAAGCAATGACCCCGAGCCCCTTTCCCTGGGGGTCTCCCTCCGCCTAAAGAATTCAGCATCTGGAAGTCATATCCAGGAAAAGGGGGTGATTCTTCTGTTAAAAAAATGGAAAATTCTCCTCCATACAATCAGCCTGGAATAACCTTTTCCTCTTTTCCGCCTTACCGTGAGGGAGCGTGTGGGAGTACTTTTGAATTTCCACTCTCAAGCTTAATTTTAAAACTTGGTTCCTAATGCCCATTTGACCTCATCTCTCCCTCTGCGAACACGCGGCCGGTGAAGGCTGTGAGGCACAGCTGACGGGCCTCAGGCCCTGGGCCCCCGGGGCCCCAGGGCACTCCAGGCTCAGGACCAGCTCAGGGGCACGGAGTCAAATGGCCCCCGTCCAAGAGACATCTTCTTTCCGTCTGATACATGGAAAGAGACGTGAACATAGTATGTGATTCATTACAGAAAGTGTCCACGCTAACTCATCGGAATCTATTAAAAAACATGTTAAAATACCAGGCCATGGGCTAAATGTGTGTTCCCCTAAAACTGGTATATTGAAGCCCTAACTTCCTGTGGGATGGGATTAGAGGAGGAGGCCTTTGCAAGGTGAGAGGAGATCACGAGGGTGCAGTCCTTAGCAATGGGATTCAAAACCCCATGCAGCCCCTGTCCCTGACCCCCCATGAGGCCACAGGGGACAGCCCTCTAGGAATCCCGCTGCAAACTCTCAGCAGACACTGAATCTGCTGGGGCCTTAACCTTGGACTTCCCAGCTTCCATACTTGTGAAAAACAAATGTGTGCTGTTCACAGCAGCTGGAACAGATTGAGATGCAGAGCAACACGGAAAGATTTTCTCATTGACAGATGCGAATATGTATAAATGTATCAATTATGGTCGATATTCTAATTATCAGACTGTAGTTCACTGTTCTGTCTGTATGGTTCCATACCCCGATGCTTGCCTGTGTCCCCTATTAGCACAGTAAAAGGATATAAATATTTCGGGTATAAAAATAGGCAAAGAACAGTTTACTATTTTGCCAAATACAACCTGCTAATACTATGTTAAGAGCATAATGAAACTATCCTTTGGCTGAAATGAACAACCAGTTGCTTAGAATCGAAGAACTTTAGAATTAGACAATTTTAAAATATTCTAGATCAGCCCCCCCATTTATAGAATGGAAACTCAGAGCAGTGAAGGAGCTAGTCTGATCTCACACGCGTGTCTGAAATCGGGGCTCAGGATCCGCTTCTGACCTAACTCCCCCCCCACTAGCTTATTCCGTCTCTGCCTCCTTGGAACGCAGTCAGCCACTGAGGACGACCACACACCCTCTGGGGACAAACAGTAACACCCGTCTAGACAGCCTCTGTCATCAGTATACCCTACTTATTAACCACAGAGAAATAAGACTAAATAAGGAGTAATGTTTGAAAAATGTGGAGCCAGAGTGACCAGGGCCTTTTCGTAGTGCTAGAAGTTTTACTTTCATCAGAAAAAACAAAACAAACAAACAAAAACAAACTGTATCAAACCAAGGTGAATCCTCTTTTCCACGTGGAAGGGAGCAAATGTCAATACCATATTGAAGGAAAGAGTGACTGTGGCTCACTGCACGAAAACCCCCCGCTCGGTGTCTTTCAAACTGTAGTTGTGTTCTGACGAGAGGCCTAGAAATCCGTTCAGCTGGCTGAGATCAGCTCCTGCCGCAGGAGAGAGAATACAGTAGAATGAAATATCAGAACACATCGCTCCCAGCGACAGCGCTGTGTCCTGAATGTCTGATGGGCTTTTGTCTGTCACGTGCGCAGGGCCACGTCAAACACGCTGCTCCTTCCAGGCTGAAGGCCACTGTCCTGCCTGTGGCTAGTTGCTGCGTCAAAAGAAAATGTTAGCATTGTTTGTTGCGACTGCCATCACATTAAAACTACTGTAACTAATTTGATAATGAGAGTTCTTCTGAACTAAAAGAATTTGACACAGTAGAACAAAACTTGGACAAAACAATTTAATCAGTAAACTTTGATTTTAAAATGTACAAAATGGCTTTCACACACATTCCAGGGATACTGTTTGCCAACAATTATCTATTTTTTTTCCAGTGCAATTCCAGGCTTATTATGGCTTGTTTCATAGCGAGGGGAAAGGCTGGAGAGAAACAAACTGGTAGGAATGAGAAATAAACTCAGCACTTCTGCCTTTATATACATCTATCATTTTTGGGAGTATTTCTATCACTGAATACTTTCCAATAATTTTATAAGTCTATCAGAGAAAAAAAAAGCGCCTTATTTCCCTCTTTTCTTTCGACCATGAAATGCATTTCAACAAGGAATTTCAGCTTGAAAACACAGCGCCCTGAATATTTCCGTCACCCTGACAAAGCGGCGCGCTCTCCAGGGTGACTTCCTTTGCTGGGGCTCAGGGCTGCAGCCAACGCTTCAGGCAAAGGACACCGTGTTACTTTCCCATTGTCTTC
>PVJD01018488.1:0-14292 GCA_004026545.1 Mormoops blainvillei | reverse complement strand
CTGTTACTAATTTTCATGAACTCCACGGTAGCCAGAGAGCCTGTGCTGAGTGATTCTAACCCTTCAAAGTGGATTAAATATTGCTTGACCCGTGGGGTCATTCCACGGATGGAATGTTTCCTGGGCTGCCACGGTGTCTCCGGGAGAAAGTTCCACGCGAGCTTCAAAACGGTGGGCGTCTGCTCCCGCGGGGCAGAGCGCTCTGCAGGTGCACGCCCGTCCCGGCCGGCCTGCAGCGCTGAGCCCCCCGCCCCCCGCGGACCTGCCCGCGTGGCCCGCCTGCCCGTGGACTCCCCGCCTGCCGGTGGGCTGCCTGGCTCCGCGCGGCTTTGTCTGTCCCGCCTGCACGCGGAGGCTCTATCGTTAAGTGGAATTATGTCTGCAATCAATGTGTCTCTTGGGCACATCGATCCGTCTGCCTCATAAAATAGACGTCGCTGTCTCTGGGAACGATCTTCGGCGCAAAGCGGATGCGTCTGATACCAGCGTGGCCGCGCGGGTCTCCCGCGCTTCTGCCCGCGCGCGGCGTGGCCGTCCGCGCCTTCGCTTCTCGCCGTTTCACGCCTTTGCATCTGAAGCGCCTCTGTAGGCGGCACAGACCGACCACACTGGGCACAGGTTTCGCCCCTTCAGCCTTCTGGTTTGGATTGGAGCGTTCGGTCATTTTACATTTCATCTAATCACCGGTAAGGGGGAATTTACATCTGTCGTCTTCTTGTTTTCTGTGTCTTCCGCCTTTTTATTCCTACGGTCGTATTTAAATTTCTTTATTACGTCTTCTGCCATATTTTTTAGTTATGTTCTTAGTTGTTTCCCTGGGGGTCATAATTAGCCTCTTAGCTTCAAACCACCAGTTTGGAGGGAAACGAAGTTACCACCGAGGGCACCCAGAGACTGTCCTCCTGTGGCTTTACCCTCCTCCCTGCTTTGGGCTATTATTGTTATGCAAATTACATTGTAAACATTATGCCCATCAACACAGTTTTATAACTGCTGGGTTGTTTTTTTTTTAAGTTGTCCTTTAAATTCAATGCGAGAATAAAACAGTTACCGAAAGGCGCACTTATACTGGGTTCGTGTTTACCTGTGTAGGTTAGTCTAGCTGGCGAAAGATTTGTCAGTTCGATCGATCTTTTCGTTGTCTGTGTCAGCCATCTCTTATCTCGTGTTTATTATACTCTTTCTTCTGCTAACTTCGGGTTTAGCTTATTCTTGTTTTTCTAGGTCTTTAAGTTGTAAACTTTGGTCATCGATTCGAGCTCTTTCTTGTTTTTTAACATAAGCATTTATAGCTATAACTTTCCTCTTAATCCTGCTTTGCTGAGTCCCATAAGTTTCAGTGTGTTGTGTTTTAATTTTCATTTGTTTCTGGGAATTTCCTAATATCGTTCTGTGACTTCTTGTTTGATGGCTAAGTAAATTTCCACAAATTTGTCATTTTTCCGGCTTTACTTCCGTTTGATTTCTAACTCCATCTCACTGTACTCAAAGAAGGCACTTTGCATGAGATGTATCTTTCAAAATATACTTACACTGAACGCATGGCTTAACACAGACTCTATCCTGGAAAACGCCCCACGAGCACTTGAGAAAAACGTGTGTGCCGTGGCGTTGGTTGGCACGTTCTCTGTGTGTCCGGTCCAGGGGCTTTCCTGTGCTGCTGCTTCTCGTTCCTTCTTTGTCCCCCTTCTGGTGGCTGTATCCGTGACTGCGGCAGGGCATGGACGTCTCCAGCTATCATCAGAGAACTGTCTGTTTCTCCCTTCAGTCTTATCAGGTTTTGCTTCATAGATTTTGCTGGCCTGTTAGTAGGAAGCATGAATGTTCAGAGCTGTCCTGGCCTCTTGCTGTGTTGAGAAGCACCTCGCCTGGGTCCCCCCGGACCTGACTCCACACCTGCGCCCTTTCGGTCAGCCCACCTGGCTCAGGAATGTCAGATAATCTAAAAGGATCTACCCCCGACCCCAGGACTTCCCCTTTTGAATTTTAAGGGACAAAATCCTGGTTCTGAGCTCTGCGGGGGGCGGGGGGGGGGTGAGGGTAGAGGCATAAGCTCAGTAACCTGCCGAGAGCCCCGGGGCCGTTCCCCCCGGGAGGGGATGAGCCCGCAGCTCTTAAAAACCTCTCCCTCACGAGACGGCACACACACCGGTGCTTCATCCACAAAATCGCCATGGCAAATATCACCCCAGTGAATTAGGTGTTTGTGTGTTTTGCTGAAAACGGTATCTTTTCTAAAAGATTGCTACCTAAATAAGAATGCTCTGGAGATCCTAATACGGAAATAAAAGGATGGTCTGTCAACCTGGTGTCTCTTTTAAGGAAGAGAAATGTGATGCTCTTTGCTGCCCACACATCCCCCCAAACTCCTCTCCCCTCTCTCTCTCTGTCTCTCTCTCATTGTTTCTTGTGCTCAAACTGTCAGAAAATCCTCATTCTGAGCAGTCAACCTGGAGAGACCCAGGCTGTGCGTTCTACACCAAGACAGTGACATATTTGCATATTTTAGGGGAATGAGCCACGTGTCCACAGTGGGGACAGGGAGGGGTTTTGGGCTTTCTAAGGCAGCAGCCCCTACTCCTGGGAACCACTGTAGGGTTTCATGGTAGCCCCATGCAAACTCAGCGGTGACAGGGAAATAAATTAAAACCAGTGTTTCTTTGTTGTGCAGTCCCCAGGGAAGGGGACAGACGCCATGGCTTTGGAGAGATGGCCCAGCAGGTTTGGGAAGGCGCTCGCCCCCCCGGGAGGGGGGCAGTACGGTCACGCGTTTACTGCGTTGGGTCCTTCCTCGGCGTTATCACCGCTTCCCGCAGCCCAAGCGTTCAGATGGATGGCAAATTTGAAACTGGAAATTGTTAGAACTGTGTGTTTTTATCATTATTTTATTTTTGTCTCAGAGCCACACTGCTTGTGAGTGGGTGTGCTGGGTGAGCCCAGGTCTCCTGGCGCCAGAAGCTCCTTCCACGAGGGAAGCGGTGACCTCGGGGGGGAAACCCACCCGCACCAACCGCGCAGGCCCGGGCAGCCTGTGTGGCCCTGGTCTTGCCAGAGAGCCCGGACCCGGTAGCAGGCTCTCGGAAAGTGTGCCGTGGGGGCGTGGGCGTGCAGTTTGACCCGTGTCAGGAGCCCGGAGCAGAGTGGGCTGGAGGCTGTGACTCCTCGCGCCTGCATTTCGCCGTCTTGTAGATCGGAGAGAACTGGCCTTGGGTGGCTGTGGGATCCTGGCTCCCGGGAGCTGCCCCCGGTCCTGAGTAAAAGCGGCCATGAGTTCCCCGGGGGTGAAAGACGCCTGCTGCCGTCCGAGGTTGTGCTCGCCCTGAACGCACCCTCTGGCTTCACCTCCGCACACCCAGCCACTGTCCCCACCTCCGCTCTGCCTGGTCCTCGCTAATCATGCAAGCTGCCGTCGGGGTCCAGCCCGAGGAAGGGGCTGAATTCTCGCTTCCCTGACTTTGTTCATTGGAGGGCCTTTTGGGACACGCCTTCAATGGCTGCTTACCATTTTGCCACCAAGAAAGCATTCAAGGTCAAGTCCCATTCGCACACATTTTGGGAGCTCAAGAACCAACAGCATTGTACACCCCCGTCAGCGGGGGGCTTCATGATTGTGACATGGGACATCGGATATCCAGGACCTCAAGCCGTTTGCCACTCTGGCCTCCGAGCCACACAGACCCGCCTCTTGTGTCCCTTCTCTCACACTGTCCTGTCAGCCTTCGAGCCGATTTTCTGTAAAGTCACGGCATAAATCACGAGGGAAGAAGCCCGTATACTTATCTGTGTCTTCAGAGAACTGAGTCAACTCTTCTGGTAACAGAAATTAAAGGGGTCCTTTGTGCACTGGACCAAAGCCCCCAATATCAGCTGCTTAGGGAACTTGGATTGTGTTTTGTTTTTAAATATAATCAAATAAAATGCAACTGACTCCACACTTTATTTAAAGGAAGAGTTTAGTGCAATGATTAACAACAATGATAATAAACTAACTCATTCTTAAAACCTTTCCTGAACGTCTGTTGTGGTTTGTGAAAATGTGATTCATGATGACGTATTAAATATTAAAACCAATGTAAGATTTAATGCAAATTTATAGGGCAGCTTGGCTTAATTTACTGTCTGTCGTACTGTCTCCTTTTCAGATAACTTTTAGCGTCCTGCATAAATAATAAATCAGCTCCCACACCCTTCAGCGGCCTCGCCTGGGCTGGCATGGAAATTGAACTTCCCGACACTTAATTCTCTCTAGAATTTGTGTCCCTCTCTTTCTTTGTCCCTTCGACTGGGCGACCTTGCAACACTGTCAGGACTTGACGGGTTCAAGTCTGGAAGCTGGAGGCATTTTTCAAAAGTTGGCATCTGGGTTTGACTTGACCTTGTACACTTTCTTGGTGGCAAAAGTGTAATTAGTCTTCAAAGACACGCTCCTAAGCATCCTCAAATGAACGGCACCAGGGAAGCGAGGACTTGGCCCCTTTACGCGGCCTTCTCAAGACTCTGGCCTCCATTAATAAGCCGTATTGCCGCAAATTCAGCTTCATGTCAAATTCCCCCTGTAGCGGGTCCATCCATCTCATTGCCGGGTGGATGGAGGAGAGACGCACTCCGGGGGGTCTCTCCGCCGGGGAATTACTGACCATGTCCGCTCAAAGTCGCCTGCTTGTTAAGAAGGGTGTAAAACACCGAGTCTCACTGGCCGGGGGTCTCCAGCCTAAAAGGTGTTCTTATTGGCTGGGTGGCTTGATGGCGCCCCTGGGAGAGGGTCCCCGGGGCTGGCTGACTGGGACGGGGGATGGACACGCCCTGGACAGGCACGATTTGGGGACGCTGCTGCATGAAAGGGGACACTCCTGGACAGCCAGGGAGGGGCTGCCTGAGTGTGACTGTGGGGGACAGAGGACATTGCTCTACCTCCTTCTCGTCACCCCCAGTGCTCAGCCTCCGCCTGGCGAGCTCTAGGCACGGGGTGTTTCCCGTTGGCGGACAGAGAGGAGACCGAAGGGGAGATCAAAGAAGAGCGAGTTCCTCCTTCTTCCACCGGTCCCCCTAGGAGTCAATACAAAAGCAAGGTGGGGGGCTGGGGACCCCAGCTCCGCCCACAGCACACAGCTGGCCTCCTCGGCCTGGCTCCGTGGGAGGGCTCGGGACTTCAGGCCAGTGTCCCACCTGGCTGCACCTCTGACCCATCGAATCAGAATCCTCAGACAAGGCCAATGTCTAGGGGATCCCAGAGAGAATGAGGAGGCAGAGGGATGGCCCTTTGCAAGAACAGGAATGAGGCGGGGCGCCAGCAGCAGGGACTGGCTGTCTCCCCGGCACTCGGGCCCCCAAATCTGAAGGGCAGGATGAAACGTGGGAGGCCGGCCCCTCCTGCCTCGCCGTCCCAGGAGAGGGCTCAGGGGATGACGGGGCTTCCCTGGGTGGCGTCTGTCGCCAGCCCCCCCCTCATTTGTGTGTCCTCTCGGTCAGTCTTGGCAGCATTCACTGAGCACCTACTGTGTCCCCTGCTGACGCTCCCATAGGGGAGACAGACAAGGGAATAAGGAGGGACACACAGGACGAGCATTTCCAGAGAGTGAGCTGTATTGGGGGCTCAGCCCCCAGGTAAACTGAGTCAGGCACCAAAGAGGAGAGAGGGTGTCAGGGCCCACCAGAGGGCCCCCGAGTGACGGGGAAGGCACGGGGCAGCTTCAAGTGAGGGCACCCGTGCTCTGGAACATTGAACAGAGCCATCCAATCTGGGCCAAGGTCTCCGTGAAGCTGCGGGGTCAGTGGGGAGGGTCACGTGGGGTCTTGGCTGACCCGCGGGCTGCGGGGGAGGCCTGGTCAGGGCCCTCTGTGCCCAGGGAAGATGAGCAGGAAGCGGTGCTGGCGGCCAGGAATGGGGCAGAGGGGAGGAGGGGCAGGCTAATCCTCCCCCAGCCAAGGCGGCCGTGTGGCCTCTGTCAGCCCAGGAGCTGGCCTGGCCCTCGAGTCCCCCGCCGCACCCATCAGCAGCACCCCGTGGCCTCCGGAGCTCTGGGTGCATCCTGCCTGCCGGCCGGTTCTCGCCTACCCCAGCGCTGTCTGGGTCCCATGCTCTCGCTGGTTCTTCCAAAGCCGGGGGGCCTTGCTGGGCTCGGGATGCTGGGGAGGCACGGGCCGCCCGCGGGGGGCTGGCTTCCTTCCCGGAGCCTGAACCGCCTCTTGTCTTTGTTCCAGGCCTTCTTTGTTCTGGGCTTGTCTCTCTGCCCAAAGTGGCAACATTGTAGGAGCCTCTTCTCCCAGTGACCGGTGGCACCCTGACCGCAGGCACGGCCCACGCCCTTGCTCAGCCTCACCTCCGGCTGGCTGTGACCTCAGCCGAGGGAGCCCAGCTGCGTCCGCTCGGTGCGGGGGCCCGCTCGGTGCGGGGGCCACGGCGCTCCTGCTTCGGAAGGGTTTTATGAGTCGACAGAGGGCACCCGTAGGCACCTTAAAGTAGCGTCTGACGTAAAATGGGTGACACAGGGGTGCCCACATCGTCCTCTCCATGGGTGCAATGGGCTCAACTCCGCAGTCACCCATCAGCCCCCCGAACATGCATCACAGAAGGTGGTGTTATTTCTCATCGCTAACACCCGGTTTGTGTGTGACTCGAGCCTCGCCAATCTAGGCCTCGCCTGTGCAGCTCATCGGGGCCCCGTGTCCAGGACGGCGGCGGCGGGGGTGTCCGGGCGGCTGTCGAAGCACAGGGGTCTCCAGCCCGCCTCCAGCCCCCGGCGGGGGCCGCGACCACGCCGGCCCGACGTGGAATGTTTCCAGTGCGCCCGAGAGACGCGCACGCCTGACTGCTGCTCTTTAGAGCATTAACCCTGTGACCGCGGGCCGGTCCGCCAAATACCCTTGTTTCCTGTCCGCCTGAAACCTGACAGCCCCCCAGCCACTGTGCCTCCCCTGCACCCCGATTATCTCAATCACCCCGCGGGGCACGCAGCATGGGAATCACGACCCCCAAATGCAGAGGGTCACGTGGCCGCAGGCCCGCCCTCTGCCAAGCCAGGGGCCTGACTCGGCCCTCACACAGCGAGACGGGACCCGCCCCTCTGCGCACCCTCCTTCCAGGGCTGTGCGCGTCGTGGGCGGCCGCGGCCACGCATGAAAGCTCGGTCTGTGTCAGGGATGGGTATCATGTCATGAGTATACAGTAACGAGCACAGAGAAAAATGCAAACCGTGAAGACGGTGCTTTAAGGGGCCCTTTGGACGCACAGAGACGGCAGCCTCACTGCATTTCTGCACCTGCCTCCCCGAGGCGCCTCACCCCCGTCCTCACCCAAGCCCTGCGGAGAAGTGCGGCTGGAAATCATACGAACCATTGGCTTGGCAGCCACAGGGGCAGCTTGGCGGTGACAGGGATGGCTTTAGCACCTGCTTCTCTCCTAAAGCCCCTGAAACAAAACGCCTTAAAGCGGAGAGATCTGCATTCGGGTAATTATCCAAGAAGCCGAAGGGTGTCCTCTGGCATTTCTACCTCTGACACATGACGGAGCCAGAGTCCCTCTGTCTGGGGTCTTCTGGGTCACTGGCACCTCGGTGTTTCTCTCAGGACGGGCTCTAACTCGGCTCATTAAGGACACGGCTCTAATGAGGCCACGGATGGACATCTCATTCCCAGGCTTGGCCGCTGGCGTCTCCGTGAGCAAACCACACCACAAGGTTACCCTTCCTGCCCTCCCCACCCCGGCCCTCTGCTCCTGCCTCTTCTCCCCAATATCGGCTCCTCCCCTGCCCCCCATCAACCCTTCTTCCTCAGCTTCCTCGTCACCAGCCACCTTCTGTGGCTGCAGTTCTATGGAAGGCCATTGACGGGCCTCCCAGTCACCCGTCACTGTGGGTGCAATTATATTTATCGTGCTTGGGATCCGCTGCCCCGGTTGCACAACTCCTAAGTGGATGAGCCTAGATTCAAACCCGGTCCCCAAATCAGCCCGGTGCGTGGTTCTGCACCTGCTGGGATCCCACTGCGATGGGGAGCTCACGGCTCCAGGCTGGTTCAGGGAAAGGAGGCTGCCCCCGCCGGGGCCGGCTGGGCCGGGCTGGGGGCTCCCGCGGGCAGCCTAGGAAACCGTTCGTTTCCCGCGACGCTTCCACGAAGGCTCGGCCCGAGCCCCCGGTGCGCCCCTGCCTTCACACGGTCCCCTCAGAGCCCAGGACTGAGACCCAGCACACCGTGCCGCCCACCCCCACGCGTTTAGGTGATAACCCACAATCCCTTAGATCCACCCGCCCCTGCGAGGACTTCTTCCGGCAACAGGCCACTAGAGACGCGCCCGACAGCATGATCAACGCGGCGGACACCAGGGAAGGGCGCAGAGCCCAATGGGCTGGGGAAACAGCTCTGTGCAGCCCTCAGAACTGGGGGCTGGGGCCCCGCGCCGCAGCTCCCCGGCTGGGCTCCCAACTATGGGGAGAGGGGAACCTTCGGGAAACATGTTAAAATACATGGGTAAGTGGTTACCTAGACTAGCACACGTTTCTAGAAGGAACCCCTGAGCAAACAGCCCGTGAGAGTTTCAGCTGGGGAGCAGGATGCCCTCGGGGGGGCATCGGCGTGGGGTCCGACCCCTTCTGGGCCTTTGTCTCCTCCAACCTCTGTGTCCTTCGTTATTCTGCAACGGTGACAAGTAGGCCGATGGGACCAGGAGCTATTTATTGTGTTTTCTCCTGTCAGACACACACACACACACACAAAAAAAAACCCAAAAGACAACAACAACAACAACAAAAACCCCACAACAATAAAATAAGCTACTGATGTTTTTCTTCATTTGGTTTTTAACCGAATCTCATCTACGGGCCCCGTGGGGTTGTCCTGGGGGTGCTGGGATGGTGGTCCAAGGTCATGACTACGCCTCCTTCCCAGGTGGTGACGGCGACATCTGCTCAAAGAGGGAGGGAGGTCAGGGGAAGCCGGAGGACCCCCACCTGTGACCTTAGGTCCCACTAATGAGCCCCCGAGAAGCAGCCGAGTGGGGGAGGGCGGCCCTGCTGGTCTTCCCAGGGCCCTGGATCCTGCCTCACATCCACGGGCGCTGTGGAGACATGGGGGCAAGGGGCTGTCATTTTAAAGCCAAGACCCTCGCTTTGTTGATTTGAGAACCTCGCGTCTCTAAGTGATGCATTTTCACCGTGTCCAGAAGTTCCACAGGGACCCATCTCACATTGGTCTCCTTGCTCAAGGTCATGTGTCAAACAGTCTCAGTGTCGGGCAGGGAGCGAGGCCTCCGCAGGCGTGACGTGGGGAGAGGAGTCTTTAAAGAAAGCGGCTGGGGATGAGCCGGTGGGGGCGGGGGCACCAGGGAGGCCCGGGACCCCCGTCACCGCTCCCAGGCTGCGCCGCCCGTGGCTTCTCCGCCATCAGCCCCTGCGTCGGCCTCCTGGGGACGAACATCCGGGCCCGCAGTCACTTTGCACGGGCACCACCTGAAAGGCCTCTCCTCGTCTAATAGGCAGGTGCAAGCAGGGCCCCGGAATTAACCGTGCTTTGCAGGCTGCAGATGTTACTGAAGAGCCTTTTTGTCATTGCAGGCCGACCGGGTGGCGTGGTGTCGTGTCGAGCACGGCTTCTGTAATGCAGGCGGCGGAGTGGCCTCGGCTTCGGGCCCACCCCATTGCCAGGAGAAAGACCTTCTTCCTCCAGGTAAAGGTCGCACATCCGGGAACGTGGGTCGGGGTCCTGGAATTCTGAAAGGCTCAGGGCGGTGGGATGAGGGGTTTTGTGCTCCAATCACAAAGGCCGCAGCAAGGAAGAAGAAGGCCCAGTCTGGCTGGTCCAAGAGTATTTTGGGACAGTAAACACAATCACGGCCGTTTTCCTCCTCTGCGGTTAGCTGACGCCCTGCAGGGAGCACACTTGTGCCCTGGAACGGTTGGTCGCCAGGTCACCAGCCCTCCTGAGTCAGGAGGCCTCGTTAATGCCCCCGGGGCTGCGTCCCGCCCAGGTGCCTGGTCAGCCCCTGTGTCTTGTCTCAGCTCCACGTCTACCCTCTGAACTCCTCCCACACCCAGAGCAAGCCGGGTCCCCGTGCCGCTCCCTCGCGGCACCGCAGGAGACGGAGAGCAGACTGCCGCTGGGGCCACGAAATGGCCCGCGTCTGACTCCCCAGCTCTTGGAAGCTCTGTCATGTCGAGCGCCCTCCCAACTTGCCAGTGGGCATCCCCAGTGCCTGGTTCACAGGTGCTCGCAGCTGACAGGCGGCCATACATATGGGTGCGGCTGTGGGCACGACGCGGGCCACACGTGTGGATACAGGCAGGGTGGGCGTAGGTGTGATGCAGACGCAGGTACCGATGCAGGCGCAGGCGCAGCCGTCAGTAGGGGGCGCGGACGCAGGTGCGGCTGTGGGTGTAGAGGCACGTGGGCGCTAACGGAGATGCAGGTGTCTTCATCGGGGCGTGAACAGGAGCACGAACGGAAGAACGAACGGATGGGCGTCTCAGAGGGCATCTGCTTCCACGCCTCCCGCCGGTGCATCCCAGCAGGCGCACCTGGCAGGAGTGACCCCCTTGAAGCCCCTAATTTCCCCCTCTCCGAAGTGGGGGTGCCACCCTCTCCTCAGAAGGCAGAGGGGGCTGGAGGAGTGAGGCAAGCCCAGGAAGTGTCCGCCGGTAATCACCGTCGCTTGTGGACAAACTCCCTAAACCTGCCGCACCCTACCAATTCCCCAGTGAAACACAGGCTGTAGACCCCACCCCGGGGCCCTGAACCAGAGCCCCCGCAGGGGGACCCGCGGGGGTGCCGGTTTCGCCTGGACCCCACACCATTCTCATAACGAGACAAGCCTAGGAGACCCCGGGCAGCTCCGTGTGGCCCAAGCCCACCTGGAGAACGGGCTCTGGACCGAGAAGCGGCCTGCGGTTGGGTGGCCCAGGGGTCACCCCGGTCGCTGTGCCCTTCACTTACCCCAAAGGGGCAGAAGAAGGGGGACAGCCAGGGCGGCCAAAAAAGGAGGGCTGGCTTGGGACTGGCGGTGCGCTGCCCCGACCCCCGCGTCTTTCCCCAGTTAAGCTCCTCAGGTGGAGGCAGCGCGCCCGCCGGGCACCCAGGGGGCACAGACGCGGGCTGCCCGGGAAGCGCCTGCCTTTGCTCCGTGACTGTGCGTCCCTGCAGCCCTCGCTGCCTCAGCTGCAGAAACCGTTCCATTCGGACTCACTGCATACATGTGTACACACACACACACACACACACACACACTCACTCAGACCCACTGTGCCCGCAGGCCGAGCTCAGCAAACGTGCTGCACGTTTCACGAGATTTCACACAATTATGACTCACACACGGGTGGAAATCAAGAGCGAGCCAGTGGCCCAGCAGCAAGTTTTGGGGTCGGGCGTCCGAAGGCCAAGGGGTCCCCGGAATTCCCGATGCTCCTCTAAACCCCTGGAAACCTGCCACCCTCCCTCGGCCGTCACCCCTGCCAAGCTGATGTGCGCACCAAGCGAAATCTCCAGGTGGATGTAGAGCCGGGTGAGGCTCCTTGGAGACGCGGCGGCACAAAGTCCCACCTGTGTCTCAGAGCCGCACTGCAAGCATTTGCTGAGCCCCGCGGGCACCCCCGGGGGTCGGGCCCCGAACGGCTGCCGCTGCAACCACTGTCTGGCTCAGAGCCCGCAAGCCGCTTTGCCAAGGTGCAGGCAGCGAGCACTGTGGCCCGGCTGGCCCTCTGCTGCAGCTGTAACGACTGAAGTTGCTGGCGCAGCCATAGATATGGGGACACGGCTGGGCGTGGCCGTGCTCTGATACAACCGTCTTTACGAAAGCAGAGTTGGGTGAGTTTGATCTCAGGACACGGTTTGCCGACCCCTGGTCCAAGGGGGCATCAGAGGCGTGCTTTAGAAAGACTTGCCCACATTAGCTTAGGGGATGTGGAGTCGAATTGGAAAAACACAATATCGCGAAGTCAACCTCATGGATCAGCAGGGCTGGTTCAAGGAGTCACTTCTCAGACCTGTGACTGAGACAAAGGCCACCAAGTCAGGGCTAGCTGCGGGGACAGCCCGTCAGCTCTGAAGCAGATGCCGCACAAACACATCAGGCCACCCAACGGTGATGCAGCGAGCCCCGGGGGTCCCTTTGGAGGTATAGCTATGAAGTATTTCCCTGAAAGGGGGGTAGAAGAGGCCGCGCCCCACAGGCCGCCCTGCTGCGAGCCGGCTGCGTGTCTCGTTTTCACCCCGGGGCTCAGAGTGACTGTGTGACCACAGATCTCTCCTGTGAGCCGGCATCTCCGAAGCCACCAGGCTGGCCTCTCCCTCACGCCTCTGTGGGTGTCGGCAGGCACGGCTCCCATGGTGACATTCCGAGGGACTGTGTGAACCGCAGGACCCGGCTCCAGCCATTCCCCTGGCAGACCTCCGAGCGAGATTTTGCTGCGTTTACGGCCGTCCTTACGCGTTGCTCAGCCACTCAGCCGGGAAAGGAAGGCAACAAGATGGCATTCGGAGGTAAGAACCAGCCGCAGACGTGCCCGCACCCACCCGCACGGGTGGGCTCCTGGGGGACTGGGCTGTAGGCTGGACCATGGAATCGGTCTCGGCAAATCGAGTCCCTTCTGCAGGCGGCTCAGAGAGCTGCTGTTTCTCTTGCCGTCTGATCGTTGCACGTATGGATTGCTCGTCCAACGCAAGGATCGAAGCGGGAGCTGTCGAAGGGACGAGAGAAGGGGCCGAAAGCGAAAACGATCGAACTGCGGTGCTCTGTAGGTCGTTCCGAGGCCTGCAGTTGAGAAGTTCGGCGGCAATTAGGCCGGTTGACGAGTGATCCGCGGGGAGCCCCCCCTCCCTGGCGAGACCCAGGGGTCTTCTGTCCCTTCTTGCCCGGCCTCACAACATTCTCGGTTTGAGCCGAGTTATCTGGCGAAGTGTTAGGCATTTCATATCAGGGTGACATCCGCTTCTCAGCAGAGCTCCAGGACGTGCGTGCCCCACTCAGTAGGTGCATTGGCCGCTGACCCCAGCGACCTCAGCGACCCCAGCCTGTCTATCACCGGAACGGGAACAGCACTGGCAGAGTATAGACCAGGACCAGTTTCCTACTTCACCGGGCAGGCCCTCCGCCCCGTGGCCCTCCCCTCCCCCCACCTCGAAATACCAGCCCCCAGCCGCCACCCCACACCCCCCCACCGCGGCCTTGGGTGTGAGCCTTTGTTGTGGCCGGCCTGGGCTCCACAGCTTGACCCCTATCAGGCTGTAGCTGACGCGTGGCCGTCAGCCTGGGTCCTCTCTGTCCGTCTTCTCTGCGGCCTCCTTCCTCTGCCCAACCCGGGTGCCCATGCCGAGCACGCCCTGCCGCACCCCATAAAATCCCGCCTCCTGTGCAGTTCCCATCGGTGCCCGTTTTCAGCGGTGACAAGATGACGCACCTCGTTCCTAATTCTCTCTCTGAGCACGTAGGCCTTGCCTTTCCAAGGTAAACCACAGGACAGAGTTCTACGCGGGTTCAGCAGACGTTCCTTACGTAACCAACGTGAGCTCTTCGTTACTTGGTAACATAAATAAACAGGAAACCAATCGGCGTGATGGCAGCTCTGCCACCTTGAGTGCCAACAGCAATGATCAGACGCTGACAGCACACATGTACCGTGGGGATTGCAGGGCAGGGAGTCACCCTTGGGGTCTTTGTTGGGGGGGACGCACCCCACCCTTGATATGACCCTGATCTGGACTTTCAGGGAAAGTACCCGTGATGGCATTGGAAGGTGGCATTCCTGAACTCACGTCAGTCTCACCAGGCTACGTGGTTTTTAGTGTGCACGCTCTTTGTCCCCATAATAACGTCTTTGGAGGCCAGCCCTTCCATACACAAGACAAAATAAAGCCAGTGGGACCAAAGTTTAAGAGGACACGTCACCCAAGAATATCCACAAATGAGAAGTAAGCCATGAGTGACCCCCCGCCCTCTGTCCCTGAGCAAATGCAGGTTAAAACTACACCAAGGTACCACAGCCTCTCCTCAGAATGGTCGGATTTTTAAGAAAAATAAAAAACAATACCAAATGCTGGCAAGAAGGGGGGACATGGGCGCCCCCATCCTCTAGCAGGGGGTGACAACAGCAGGCCCTGTGGACACCACTAGGAGTTTCTGATCAATTTAAACTTACCGCACGCCCAGCACCCCCACCCAGGGGACTTACCCACCCGAGTCAAAGTGAAAGTCTGTGTCACACAACACCGTGCATGCAAGATTGAGGACAGCTTTATTTTTACAGTCATTAAAACATGGAGACACCCCACGTGTCCCTTGACTGGGGAAGGGATGGACGGACACACTCA
>PVJD01018487.1:0-14307 GCA_004026545.1 Mormoops blainvillei | reverse complement strand
ATAAAGTCATAAAAATTCTTTACAGGTTTGGCTGTTTCTTAAGTTAACAATTTCAACAAATGCTGCTAGAAAAAGTGGATAACCACACACAAAAGAACAAAGCTGGATGCCTATCTCACACCATATACAAAAATTAACTAAAAATGGATTGATGACCTATATGTAAGCGCTAAAATGATAAAACTCTTAGGAAAAAAAACATGGAGGTAAATCTTCATGACCTTGTTTGTGGCAATTATTTCTTAGATATGACACCAAAAACAAAAGCAAATATACATACATTAAATTGGACTTCATCAAAATTAAAAAATTTTGAGTATCAAAGGACCCTGTCAAAAAGTAAACATATAATCAACAAGGGGAGAAAATATTTACAAATGATATATCTGATAAGAGTCCTCTTTCCAGATTAGATAAAGAAATGTTGAAATGTTACACAAAAAGACAAACAATCCAATTTAAAAATAGGCAAAGGATTTGAATAGACAGCTCTCCCAAGAAGATATACAGGTGGTCAACAAGCAGATGAAAAAACACTCAAGGTGGGCAGCTATCAGTGAAACGCAAACCCAAACTACAGTGAAATACCACTTCGCATCCATTAGGAGGACTATAATAATAATTTTTAAAAACCAGAAAATAAGTGTCGGTGAGGCTGTAGAGAAATCGGAACCCTCAAACATTGCTGGTGGGAATTTAAAATGGTTCAGCTGCTGTGGAAAACAATGTGGTGGTTCATTAAAAAGTTAAATGTAGAATTACCATGTGACCCTGAAATTTTACTCCAAGGTATACGCCCAAAGAAATAAAAAACAGTTGTACACACAAAAACCTGTAAACATATTTTCAGAACGGTGCTATTCACAAAAGTCAGAAGATGAAAACTGTCCAATATGTAATGTATGTATACAATGGAACACATACACTACATTTATCAGCCTTAAAAAGGAAGGAAATTCTGATATATGGTGTAATGTGGATGGACCTTGAGGATTTTATGCTGCGTGAAATAAGCAGTCACAACAAGAAAAATACTGCGTGATTCTACATACATGAGGTCCTTAGAGTTGTCACGATCATAGAGACAAAGAGGAATGAGGGTCTCCCAGGGCTGCAGGTTAGGGGGATGGGGAGTCAGCATTTAATAGGCACAGAGCTTCTGATTTACAAGATGAAGGAGTCATAGGGATGGATGGAGGCGACCACGGCACAACAATGTGAAAATACTTAATACACTGAACTGCACACTGAAAATGGTTAAAATGGTAACTCTCCTGTTTTATGTTTTTTTGAAGGGCAGTAAACATTTATTAGTGCCTCTAACAGCCAGTCTGGAGGTGGTATCTCCCCTCTGCTGGACCAGATTGGGCCATCCACCCCACACGCGCCCATGTGAAGGGGTCCCACTCTGTTCCCCCAAGGAACCATACCCACAATTGGGCCAACGCCATGGGAGAGGAAGGCGGTGTTTTGCACCTCAATTTGAGACTGGGGGGTAAGGAGGGAAAACAATCAGGAGAAGCAAACACTTTGCATGGTTTTGTTTGAAAGCAGGTTTGGGTAGCAGGGCTTCCCAGGCAGGGCTGGCACCCTGTGTTCTGCGTGGCCACGCGAAGAAACCCGTGCTGGTGCCGAGGGTCACGGGGAACCAGCCAGACAAGACCAGCTGGAACGCACAGATTTGAGACTTTGTGTTTATGTAGCCCTCGGCCCCTTCTCAATCGGCCTCCGGTGTCCTTCCCCTGGGGCCTGCGGCCAACGGCTCTCTCAAGTTTGCCCACAGCCTGGCTGTTAGAAATGGTCAGTCCACCCTCTTCGTCCATGATGACCTGCAGCTTCTTGTTGATTTTCTTCACCAGGTCCTTCTGCAACAGTCCCTTGCTCTGCTGGCCCTGCTGAATCGCCTTGCCCACCTCCAGGGTCACCCGGCCACGGTGTAGCTCGTCCGTCTCCCAGTCCAGCTTGATCGTGCTCTCGGAGACGGAATGCTATTTGTTCTGGCCAGAGGCACATTTCTTGAAAGTCTCCACATCTTCTCTGCTGAGTCACTAAGATGGCCTGCTTGGACTTGGCCTGCATGGCTATGGGGCCCTTCTTGGGCAGCATCCTCCTCGTGACCCAGTTGTCCTTGGCCATAGTGGGGTGGGCAGGTCCTGTGGCTCTGCGGCAGCTCCACATTATATGTATTTTAACACAATTTAAAGAGTCATATGTTGTATGATACCAATTACATGAAATATTCAGAATAAATAAATTCACAGAGAACACATTAGTGGTTCCAGGTGCTGGGAGAGGGTGGAATGGGGGGACACTGCTTAATGGGTGTAGGGGTTTACTTTGAGTTGACAAAAATGTTCTGGAACTCGACAGAGGTGGTAGTTGTGCAACCTTGTAAATGCCACTGAATTGTTTGCTTTAAAATGGTTAATTTTATGTTATATAAATTTCACCTCAATAAATTATTTTTAAAAATTAGTTACAGTATCTTCCAGAAATTGTGTTAATATCTTTTTTCCTCATTTGTTGCATTGTTGTTGCTCTCTATCCCCAACAACAGCTTGCACATGCTTTTCCTAATTAACATTGTGCTTCGGACACAAGTTACATTCTTCTTTGAGGCTACTCGGCACATGTCACTGGCCACCATGAGACTCTGTGCCCCAGTCATGAGTCTCTGAACACACAAATGTCACTCTGAGAACTAAATGCTCACTCCTTTACCCAATGTGTTACTCCAGACTGACTAAATGCTTGTTCAAATTAGGTTTTCTTTAGTCTCTGAAAAATCCAGAAGGAAAGTTCTGAGACCTTGGAACCAAGTGGAGTTCATGGCCTATGGATTTGGGCACTTCCATAAAATGTTTCTTTTTTAAAAAATAGATGATTATATTGTCAAAAACAGTACCTAACTGTAGTTGTAATTCCTCTTCTCAGTTGAAATCTTTGAGTACAAAACTGCATCAAAGATTCCTTCACTGAATATTTTTCCTTAAGTGATTTGACAAAAAGTTAAAACTCAATCCTTTTTTAAAATTTGTGGTTAAATCTCTATACAGACTCACAGAATAGCAGCTAACATTTTTCAAGGACTGCAGATGCTATTCTAAGCATATTGTAATGCCGTTACCATCCCCATACTAAAGACGGCGCGTGAGGGGCTGGCCTGCCCACCCACTCAAGCGGAAACCAGGACTAAACCGGGCCCCTCTGGATGCACAGCCTACATCCCAACCCCTGAGCCACTGCCTCTGCGCCACACTGCCCTTTGTCTCATTCTAGGAGGGACAGAGTCGAGAGCTCTCAGAAACTCATTCCAACTCCTTCACTCTCTAGGCAGTCACCTGATGGCTCACAGCTAATTACAGGTTGAAGATTTTCTATCGAGCCAAGCCACAACTCCACCTGACAATGAAGGGAGGGGTCATCCTCCAGGCTGCCCTTTCCACTCATTTGAAATATATTCAGGCACTTCTTTTCTGCTCTGTTCACCATCATCCCCACCCCCAAAACACACACACAAAGCACATGCATTACGTCACACCAGGGTTTATTGAGCCTTTCTCTGTAATTGTCTTGGCTCTGCTTTGACTATATCCCACTTAGACAAAGAAGGTTTCCCAGAATGAGCTATGCCCTGGCTGCTCCCTCAGGTTCCACGGGGCAGGCTCTGCATCTGTGCGGCCCACAGAAGGTTGGGACTGGGCAGGGGAGTGAAAGTGGGCATTAGAAGCGGGGGGAGGGTCACCACCATGTGACACCTACTGTGTGACACACACTATTCCAGGCATCAGAGAAACAAGGGGAATTAAATAAAGCCTGGGGAGACAGGCAATCAAGGAGAGTCTGACAACAGGCGATGTCAGTTTAGACCCTCCTATGGAGACACACACGTGGAGAAGCCAAGCAGGAGAGGGGCTGGGGGTGGGCCACAAAGCCGGCTGCAAGCAGGATGACCGGGGTGGGGGTTTCTGAGGGTAACGCCTACCAAGACTGGGGGTCCCTGGGTCAGGAGGTTGTAGGCAGGTGATACTCCTCCAGGAGAGGTACACATGCTCATTACCTGGCTCGATCGATTCTAGTGCAGAACTTCAAATTCATTAATTCCTAACTGTTATTGCATTAGATTTAACCCCGTTCCTAGGTCTCAGAAACATACATAGTTTTGAAGGAATTTGGGTCCAGATGTGAAAAGAGACACCTGGACACACCTGGAAAGGTGTCCCAGGTATCAGGACATAGGCAGTGCTCAACTTGGGGACATTCAGCTGAATGATGAACTAGGTTTCCTTTCCAGAAGCATCTACATGTTCATTTTCATGTTATTTTAAATTTTTTTTCCTTTTTCTTTAGGTGACACTGGTTAGCAAAATTATACAGGTTCCAGGTGCACAATTCTATAACGTACCATCTGTACACTGTATCGTGTGTTCACCACCCAAAGTCTCTGTCCATCACCATTTACCTCCCTGATACCCTCTTACTCCTCTCCCCTTTCCCCAGCAATCACCACTCTGTTGTCCATGTCCATGAGTTCTTTCTCTCTTTTTTTCTTTTTTGCTCAATGCTCCAAGAAGTAGGTGAGCCTTGTGTTATTCCCATACACGATACACACGCTGAAGCTCAGAAAGGCTGAACTACTAGCCCAAAGACTGACAGCTAATAAAGGGTGGATGCAGGTGCACATCCAATCTCTTAAGACTCCAGGCCTATTCTCTGGACACCAGGTTGGGGTCTGGTGTCTTCCCCACTCCACCGGCACCTGCCCTCCTGACCCCTTGTAGAGTAAACAGTGAAGATGGGCATGTTTTCTCCTCACAGGACCCCAGGTTCCCCAGGCACCCAGGATCAACTCGTGCAGCAAAGGACTTGGCACCTCTCAGCCCACCCTCCACTCCCCCCGACCTCCCTCACCCCAGCCTCCTCTCTTGACTCCCCACCCCTCAGAAGTATGCTGGGCTCATTCTCCTCAGCTGGACCAGTGAGCCCTGGCAGAGGGATGCAGGTGAGGAAGCCTCAGTCCCACCCCCACAGCTTCCAGACAGGGCACAGAACCCTAAGCTCAAGACTGAGCAGATGCACCACTGCCTCAGGCCACAGCCATGTGGAGTGTGGTGAGGAAAACCATGGCTTCAGGGCTGCTCCTTGTCTGGGAGACACTTGGCAACAAAAAGCCTCGTTTTCCACCATCTGAAGAATGGGGACCCCGCCTGGGAGGGCTGCTGTTAGGGCCTAGCAGGCTGTATGGGATTTGTATTTTTGTTCAAGCATAAAGAGAGAGTACAATTTTGTGTGAAGAAGGGAGGTGGTGGCATTTGAACTGTCCTGAATGACTTTCTTAAAGTCACTGAAATCTGGGAACCTGGAGGCTCCTACATTGTGTTGGATGATTCAACCTGTGACCCACACATCTCAGGGCAAATTGAGGGCGGACTTTATTTCTTTAGCTTTACAAGTATTCATGTGAGATCACCAGCAGACTCGTAAACTAACTGATGCCCAGACACAAAGTTCTTAATTTCACCGAAGCCATTTCAGACTAGACACACACTGGACCCCTCTAATGGGATAAAACATGAGAACTCTCCTGCTAACCACAGGTTACCTGCCACCCAGGCCCACCACCCACCAGAATGTCACGGCTGTGCTCTCTGTGGTCCATCTGGACAGTCCACAGGCCACCTTGCACATTTGCAGGCTAGACCCAACACAGTGAGATCAAAATGCGGTGTCACCTCAGAAGCAAAAACGGGTTTGTCATCAGGATGGCGGATGCCAGGCTTTGCAGATGGGACCCCATCATGAACAGAAATGTGTAGCTAGCTACCTGTTACACATCTCAGCCTCTGAACGTGTTTCACTGAGACCAAACATTTCCCATAAAGTGACCTCAAAAGTTCCTCCTGACCCAGAGACCCTGTGGATGTTAGGCAGGCTCGGGAAATGGAAGCCGAACCTCACGTCTGTCCACTTTGAAATCTCTCCACATGCAGCTGAGAAGCTCGGTCTCCTCCCAGTGCCCGCTGCCTGGTTAGCACAGCCATTTCATAAGGTATTACTTATGCACAGTTTCAATTACATTTAACTTAATTTTGAATTGCATGCTTTAATTCTTAATTAAACACCTGAAAGTACCAGCTAAATTTTTTTAAGTAGAGATGCTGTTGGGTAACAAGAATCAAGTGTAATTACTTTACCAAACACTTTAATCTAGTTTCACCAGAAAAAGGGGAAAGACGAATCCAATTCACGTTTTGTATTTCACATGAAGCAATACAAAACAGCTTCCATCACGCTTTTCCAAACCTGAAATGACCATCTTGTTTTACTAGGCAAAGTTCATTATTTAAATCAACTGACCTTCCAACGTAAAAGTCAATCCTGGTATTTTTCTTTCAGTAAAAATTCTATGCCTTTGTGCACCATAGTTCATTGGATTGTCCTACCAGTTTTGAGCTAATGAGTAACTTCGGAACATTCTCATCCTTGGCAACAATTTCACAAGTGTCTTTTTGTCTTACACTCCCTCCCTTTGCACTCCCTTCAGACCCCAGGAATGCAAATCTGTCTTGGAAAGCATACTTTCCTCATAAATATTCATGAGGTTAAGGGAAAAGTTTGCTAAACTGTGCTCCAAAGAGGAGAAAGTCAAAGCTTCCTCCCTCTGCTGCAGCGGAGGCGCTCAGGACCCCACCTCCCCGCCGCCGGTTCCTTACCTGGACGCTCGAGCGCTTGTCGCGGGAGCCGTCCGCGCTGAGAGACATGGTGGTGCCGCCTTTGTCCGGTCTCAGGGGCCAACGTCCCCATAGAGGACACCGCCCGGAGCCGGGGCGGGAGTGAGGCCCGCAGTGGGCCTGGTGGACCCTCCCCGGCCGCGCCCCCACTCCGCCCGGCGGCGGAAGCGAAGGGCGGACCACAAGGGCGGGATCTCACCTCGCGGGGACTCCAATCGGGGGCGGGGCCTGGGCCTCACCCCGAGGGGGTTGCTCTCGGGACGGGGCGGGGCCTCACCTCGCTGGAGCTCGGAGGCGGGGTCTCAACCCCACCCACCCATCCCTCCGTTCCGGGGAGGGGTCTCACCTTGCAGAGGCTCCCAGGTGGGGGCGAGGTCTCATCTCGCGGGTCTCCCCGGCGGGCGTGGGGTCTCACCTTGAGTGAGGGCTGCCAGGCGGGAGCGGAGCCTAACCCTCCCCATCCCAGGGCCCACAGGCGAAAGTGGGATTCTCTTTCCCTCCCCCACCACCTCCCCCCAGAGAGGCGGACCCTGAGTGCGGGTGCTTCGACTTGAAGCTCTCACCTGGGCGGGGCCCAGCGGGGCTCCTCCCCCTCGGAGATGGGGCGGCGGTGGCATTTTCGTTTACTTTGTTCTCACGAAGCCTCGGGAACTTGCCGTTTTGTTCTCAGATCAGTGGCTGTGGCTCTGCACCGGATTTCCGCCGGTGTAGACAGACCAGACCTTGATTTCTACCAGCGAAGACTATTGAACCCTGATTTTCCCCAGTGAAGTCAGAAGTAGACGGGCAGGTCCCTGATCTTCCCTGGCGTAGAGGGACTAGTAAAGACAACTGGACCCCTGATGTACACCAGTATAGATGAATTGGACTTCGATTTCTGCCAGGGTAGACGAAGCGGCCTTCTCTTCCCGTCGAAGTGAGCACTTTACTTATGGGGATTCTACCTTGAGCCTTCCGGGCCTTGTCTCAGAATAAGGGGCTTGAGCTGGGGCACGCCTTCCCCTCTCTGGGGAGTCAGCCACCCGGAGAGTTGAACAGGCTCCCACCTGGTCTGCAATTTTAATGCCTTGTTTTATAGACAACCTCCAAAAAGCACAGTTATCTCCCACACCACAGTGAAAAATGACTTCCCTGCGGCTAGGCGACTTGCAGGGTTTTGGTGGAGCACATTCCCTGACCACCCGATAATGTAGCCAGGGTCCCAGGTGAACCCAAACCCTCTAGGGGGTGGTGTCCCAGCAGAGCCTGCCCATCTTTCCATCTCTTACTCTGCTGTGTCCAGACTAGAGGCTTGGATACAGGCTAACCCACCCCCTAAGGAACAAACCTGCTCATTTAGGGATAAAGTTCAGTTGTTCGGAGAAAAGAGCCGCACTCTTGGCCACCAGGTACAAAGGGAATGGCAGTAAGGGTGGCAGGGGTGAGCTCTGCACCTCACCCCGGCACAGGGCCTTTGGGAATTCCTCTGGTTATTCCCTGCCTTGCTTTCTGGAACGTCCAGCCCTCCCGATGAGCCCAAGCAGAGCCTGCCAGTCTCCTGGGAAAACGGGCGTTACTCCTACCTGCCCTCTCCTGAGGCCCCCGAGCATCTCCGCCTTGCCCTTCTGCCGCCTGCTCTCCCTGTGGGAGTCCTGACCAGGATACTCTAGGAACCGGGGCCAGGCGTTATAAACCTGCATGGCCCCAAAGCACCTGCCGGAACAGAACAGGGAATATTGGCACACCTCCAGAGCGCGTGGCTTTGTCCCTCGCCGCGTCCTCCAGGATCCAGGAGTTGACCTTAGGGGAGGTCAACAGTGATCTGGATGCCTGGACTCTCATTCTTCGTGGAGGCTCGGGGACCTACAGGTGGAGCCTGTGTTGCCACACCGCTTTTGGGCAGGGGAAAGCTGGGCCCGCACAGGGCAAGCTCGGGAGTCCCTTCCGTGCTGTCTCCCGTCATAATATCTAGGGATTTTGATTCCTTCCTTGCTGTGTATCCATAACGTCAGGGATGTTTTCTAAGAAGCTTGTCCCAAAATAGACATTTGAGACGGTTTCATTTATTCAAAAGCTGCTTACTGATTATCTACTTTTGGCCAGTCATTGCACAGCCCCTGTAAGGTCCCTAGGGGGTCTGACACGCCAACGGAGGGAGACAACCAATAAACCAATGAACAGAGAACATAAGCCTAGATAAAGCAGACGGTCAAGGCAGAGAAGACTGTGCAGGGACTGGGAGACAGTGAAAGAGTTACCTATGCAGAACCCGGGGCTGGAAATGGTTCTGGTGTGCTCGGGGAAGTCTGATGTATATAGGAGCATGGCGAAGGAGAGCTATGTGACGAAGACGAGGTTGGAAAGGCTGCAGGAATAGCAGGTCACAGTGATGGTTTCTGTTTTATTCGGAGTGTCGTGGGAAACCACTGTGGAGAGAGTTTGGAAAGGAAGTGACACTGTTTGATGTACATTCCAAATATCTCTCTGCAATGCGGAGACCCCAGACGGTCAAGGTTAGGGAGACCAGTCAGGAAGCACTTGCCACAATCTTGGTGAGAGTGATAGGGCTGGATCAAAGTGGGAATGACAGAGGTTGTGAGAAATGGTCAAAGCAGGATATACTTAGAAGCAGAGAGGCTAAGAGGACTGGCTGACAGCTCGCTGTGGAGAGTGAGGGAAAGTGAAGCCAAGAAGGACATTGGGAGGCATTTCAAATTAGCTAAGCACAACGCATGCCCACCACCTCTTGCGTGTCCTCCTGCAAGCAGGAGCTGGAGACTGCAAAGCTACATGCCCTGAGTCCCTGGAGTCTGAGATCACAGATGTGCCTGGTTTTGCTAAGACATGCACCACATGACATGTGGAAGGAGTCACAGAAAGTAGTGGCTGTCACAGCATATTGGCGACAGAGGTGATTGGTTTGTCTGGAGTAGTTCAGGTCCTGTCCCTGGAGATAGTGGTGCTGAACAGGAGGGGGCAGGGCAGTGGGAATTTTCCTAACACACTCTTATAGCGTGGTCAGTTGTTCTCCGGGTTGTTCATGTTTCTGGCTGTTTCTTGTTACCCGACCCTCTCACAGATGCTATAATCTACTAATATCTTCTGCTACATCTCTTACTGCATAAATTAGCTACAGCGGATTCTGCTGTCTGCAGGTGAGAATCAGCACCAAGACAGCAATTTAGGATTTGGGGATTGATTGGCAGGTGGAAGTCGGTGCCACTTACTGAGATGAGAGAGACTGGGGGAAAGCAGATTTTGGAGAAGATGCATTAACATCGAGATACCTGTTAGACCTGTAGAGTGGGCCAATTGCTGAATGATCTTGGTGCTGAGAGGAGAGGTTAGGTTGGAAATACAGATCTGGAAGCAACTATACATAGGTGTGTTTAGAGATGAGTTCATTGAATGTGTGAACAGAAGAAAGGAGGGACCAGGGCTGACTAGATGAGCCTCCTTCTCAAACTTTCTAATTCATTCTATGAGGCCAGCATTACCCTGATACCAAAGCCAGATAAAGACACAAGAAATCTACACACCCATATCCCTGATGAATATATAATAGATGCAAAAATCCTCAATAAAATTTTAACAAATAGAATCCAACAACATTAGAAGAATTATTCACCCTGAACAAGTGATATTTATCACGGGAATGCAAAGGTAATTCAACATAAGAAAATTAATCAATGTAATACTTCTCAGTAACAGAACAATGTGGGGGAAATGATCATCTCAGTGGATGGGGAAAGGGTATTTCAAAATCTAACACCCTTTTATGACAAGAGCTCTCAGAATATCAGGGTTAAAGGAAAATATTCCTCAACATGATAAACAACATTTATGTTGTTAACATCATAAACAATAATGAAAGACTGAAAGCCTTCTCCTTAAGATCAGGAACAAGACAAGAGTGCCTGCTTTCACCACTGCTATTCAACATTGTACTGGAAGTTCTAGCCAGAGCTGTTAGAGACAACAAAAAAGAAATAAAAGGCATTCAAGTTGGAAAGAAAGGGGTAAAACTATCTCTATTCACAGTGGCATTATCCTATACATAGAAAATGCCAAAGAATCCACTAAAAAGTTACTAGAGCTAATTGATGAATTTAGCAAAGTTGCAGGGTACAAGATCAACACGCAGAATCAGTTGTGTTTCCATACACCAGCAATGAACAATTCAAAAAATTTTAACAAAATAAATCCATTTATAATAGCATCTAAAAGAATTAAATCCTTAGGAGTATATCTAATCAAGGAGGTGAAAGACTTGAATGCTGAAAACTACAAGACATTGCTGAAAGAAATGAAAGAAGACCCAAATAAATGGAAAGACATGGTGTTCATGGGTAGGAAGACTTAACATTGTCAAAATGTCAGTACTACCTAAAGTGATCTACAGATTGAACACAATTCCTACAAAAAATTCCAACAGCACTTTTTTTACAGAAATTGAAAAGTTGATTCTCAAATTCACATGGAATTACAGGGGCACCTAATAGCAAAAACAATCTTGAGAAAAAGAACAAAGTTGGAGGATTTACATTCCCTGAATTCAAAACTTGCCATAAAACTACAGCAATTAAGTGTTGCTCTGGCATAAGGACAGAGGTATAAACCAATGGAAGAGAATAGAAAGCCCAGAAATAAACTCTCACATATATGGTCAAATGATTTTCAACAAGGGTGTCAAGAACATTCAATGGGGAAAGGACAGTCTTTTCAGCAAATGGTTCTGGGAAAACTATATATCCACATGAACAAACAGTGAAGTTGGACCCTTACTTCATACCATATATAAAATTTAACTAAAAATGGGCCAAAGACCTAAATGTAAATGCTAAAGCTATAGAATTATTAGAAAAAATTATAGGAGTAAATTTTCATATCCTTGGATTTGGCAGTGGCTTCGTAGATATGACACTAAAAGTGCATGCAACAGAAAAAAAATACATCCGTTGGACTGCGTCAAAATCAAAAACTAGGCATTAAAGGATTCTATCAAGAAAGTGAAAAGACAACACACAGACTGGGACAAATTATTTTTGCATCATAAATCCAACAAAAGATTAAAATTCAGAATATATGAAGAACTTCTAAAATTCAACAACAGAGATGAACAATCGAATTAAACAATGGGCAAAGGACCGAAACCATATTTCTTCAGAGAACATATACAAGTAGCCAAAAGGCCATGGAAAAATGTTTGACATCATTAGTTACTAGGAATTGTAAATCAAAACCACTCCCCGCTGACGAGGATGGCTGCAATAAAAGGAGGGAAATACGTGTAAGTGAGGATGTGGAGAAAGTGGAATCCTTCTCTTACTGCTCTTGGGAATACAAAATGGTTCAGTCTCTGTAGAAGACAGTTTTTCACTTTCTCAAAAAGTTAAACATAGAGCTACTATTTAACTAAGCAATTCCATTCCTACGTGTATGCTCAAGAGAAGTGAACATACAAGTTCACAAACAAAGTGTACATAAATGTTCATAGCAGCACTTTTTACAATCACCAAAAGGCGGAAACAACACAGTGTGCATCCCCAGATGAACAAATAAATGAAAGTGGTTCAGCCAAACCATGGAATGTTACTTAGCCACAGGGAGGAATGAAGTCCTGACACATGCTACAACATGGATGAACCTTAAAAAACATTTCGCCAACTCAAAGAAACAAGACACAAAAAGCATACATTTGTATGACTCTATTTATATGAAATACCTAGAGTAGATAAATCCATAGAGATAAAAAGTGAATGATTGTTTGCCAAGAGCTGTGGAGAGGACCTGACGGGCAGTGATTGCCTGATGGGTACAAGACTTCCTTTGAGGGTGATGAAAATGACAAAGCTAGGTTGCGATGATTGTTATATAATGTTGTGAATGTAGTAAATATTCATACCACTGAGTTGTACCCTTTATAATGGTTAAAATGGTTAATTTTATGCTATGTGAATTTCACACCAATAAAAATAAATTACAAATAGATTGAAGAACTAAATATATAAAGCAAAATCTTAAAATTAAAAAAAGGTCATAAGGAAGTTGGGATAAGGAAGTATTTAATAAATGAGATACATAAAGCACAGACTTTGAATGAAATGATTGATATATTTGACTACATTAAAATTTCATACTACTGGATGATAAATTTAAAATATGAGCCACAAAATGGGAAATGTTTGAAACTCTTATAGCCAACTAATGACCAGATTCCAGAATATATAAAAAGTTCCTAAAAACTAACATCAACAACAGAAGCATTATGGGATATTTGGCAAAGGTTATGAATTGACATTTCAAAAGACTAAACACTAATGATCAATTTTAAAAAAATGCTCAGTCTTTCCAGCAATCAAGAAAATTTAAGTGTAAACAAGATCTCATTTTAAACCTATAATTTGGGAAAGTATTTAAGGCCTAAAAATATTTAAAGTTGAAAATATTTTAATAAAATATAATATAAAGCTAAAATATATAATAAGTTACAATATTAAGGTCTAAAAATCCCAAGTGTTTGATGTTTGCTGAGAGTATTGGTGGACATGGCCATGGAACTTCACATTATCAAATCCCCTTAAGGGACACATCTGAGAGGACACCTGCAAAAGTAGAGGGGGCTCATAGGGTCCTCACTACAGCGCTGTAACGGTCCAGAGGTGCACTAAATGTCCATCAACTTGGAATGAAAAAGTGATTTCTGACATTTACACAAAGGAGCACAGCAGGTAAAATAAATGAACAGAGACGCTTCAAAGGCAATGTTAAGTAAAAAACACCCAGCAAGTTACAAAAGGATCGGAATGGCGTCTGTCACTTAGGCAAACCCTAGAAATACCCCCAATTCTCTGGACTGTTTATCCACACATTCTCATACTCCTAAAGCATAAAATAGTGCATGGAATGACAACCCGCCCAGGTTTATCCCAAGAGGGCTCTGTGTTAACGTCTGGCGAAACCGTGCTGCAGGTGGGCGGCGGGCAACACTCCTCCAGGTGCGGGGAGTTTGTACCGGTTCCGCTGAAGGCTGAGCTCAGGGCTCCAAGTGCTTTACAACTTCTCGTTTTTATTTTTTTTTACATTTGCTCTCGATTCCCGTTTAAGTCTTAATCAGAGATTATACTGGGAAATATACCGGCACAGGCAGCAATTATTGAATTCGTGTGCAATTGGTTGTTCTGGGGAGGAGGCGATGCATGGAGCACCTATCAAATGAGGGTGCCCTGAGAGCCCTGCGCCCCCGCGGGTGCGGAGGGTCGCTGAGCGGAATCTGTGGGGGCTTGGTACCCTTCACCGAGCAGCTGCCCGCTCCAGGCCAGGGCCAGGACCAGCTCCATCCTGGCCCAGCGTTCCTCAGCTGCCTTTCATCCCAGACCCCATCCGTTCTGTGAATTTTTAACCGTTCACCTCCCAAGGTAAAGCAAATGCAGAGAGCATCAAACGGAGGGAAATATGTTGGGGAGTGGGTGTGAATGCTGCTCACCCGTTACCCCCATGCCTGGGCGGCCGTGAGGTTGGCCTCCAGAGAGCAGCAAGGACGTAAGGAAGATACCTGTGGGCAAAGCACCTTCAACTGTGCACCTGCCGCCCTCAG
>PVJD01018486.1:0-14300 GCA_004026545.1 Mormoops blainvillei | reverse complement strand
AAAGTTTTAGAGAATAAAACCTGGAAGGTCTACTCTGTAGTTTTATACATTGTTATTGCCAAGCTGCAATTTTTCTCAAAGTAAAAGCTACTGAGCTTAAATATTATAGTGACTAATTATAACTAAAGCTTTGGTTTCCAGATATTTTCTAAATAGAAAATTTCATAACCTATTTCATAATATATTTTCAGGAACTCATAGCTACAGATTTACTAAAAGTTTTTGAAGATGCATAAAAAGCTGCTTTATCACCTATTCCTTTGATAAATGGGTTTTACTTGGGAAGGATTTGTTTGTTGTTTTATACTTGTTTATTTGTTGTTTGATTATTTCTCAGCAAAGCCAAACTAATTTTAACCACCTAAGACATTGATAGCAATAATAAATTTAAATCACAAAATCAGAAGGACTTCAGTGTAAAATACAAATTGAATTTTGACAACTAGTAATCTTAGCCTTGTAGATAAAATATTGAAGCATCCAATCATATAATAAACTATGATAAAGTTTTAAAAATTAATTAGAATGAAACTTGTACTAGGTATACCATAAAACCAGATGAATTTTACTACCTTCACAGTGCTTCACAAAACCTAGAATTACCATCTCAGCTTCTATGAGAATATTATTCATCTACAGTAGAGTTATGAGGTGGTGAAGAGCCTAAACTTTGGAGTTAAAGATGAAGAACTGCCACTAACCAATTCTGAGATGTCCAGAAAGTTACTCTTTTAACCTCAGATTATTTTTTAACAGGGAATAATAGAAGCTCTAACTCACATGTTGAATGACTTAAATAAGAAAACAAAATATATACCATGATTCCTGACACATAGAGAATGTTCAATAAATGTTAACATTTTTCTTGATTCACTTATTTTCTTTAGTTTTTCATGGCATACTCTATATTTTGGAGTAATTCTATAAATAGTCAAAGCAGAAAAAAGTGTTTAACTGAAAATTTGTTTTTAGCAACACATTATGTTTTTTGGTCATTTCTTTTTATTTGTATTTTTACCACAAAGAATCTACTACCTATATGATGCTAATTATCTTGTGTAATATTACATCCTCCATCTAAATTTACTTTACTCTCTGAGCTTAGAAAATGTCTTTTTCATTGTTCTCAGTATCTTCCCAATATGTCATTCCTCATTACCTTCATTGTAAAATATTAAAAGGTGATATGATTTCTTTTGACCCTTATTCAATCTTTTTTTTTGTCCTCTTCCACCTGCCCCCATGCCCATTTCTCTCTGCCTATCACCACACTGGTGTCTGTGTTTATGTGATATAAATATATAATTTTTTCTTAATCCCTTAACATTTTTTCACCAGCCCCCAAACCCCACTCTCATCTGAGAGCTCCCATTTTCTATATATCTATGCTTCTGTACTATTATATTTGTTAAATTATTTTGTTCATTGTATTCCACATATACAGAGATTATGTGGTATACTTGAAAACTTTCTGATTTTGTTAACTAATGTCACCTCAATAAATTCAATTTAAGAAACATATACATTGGACATTTTTTTAAAGGCAATATGGGAGTAAATGGAAGCTAAACTCTTCCAAGGACCAACCTGGAATTACAACTAAATTGTTGAAAAAGCATCCTGAATAACCAACTGAACACTAGCTAGAGAGAAGCCTTGTAAAGGCCCAACAGAACAAACCACTCTTAAAGTGCCAAAGCATAAAATTTCATTTGTAGCCACTTAACCTTGGGTTCCAGCAGAGGGTGGGTGGAGTAGACTAGAGACACTTGAGCAGAGTCTGGGGTTGCTGGTTTTGGAGACAGAACTGAAGGAATAGCCACCAGGATGCTTGTGGTGAGTCACTCCCCGTACTGTAGAAGCCATCTTTCTTAGGCAGAGTTCCTCTCTGAATGGCATGAGCCTAAAGGGAATCAATCAATAGCCCCACCCACAGGAATCACCCTGCCCCACCCTGTGGTGCTTAAGCCAGGCTGCCCAGTACAGCCTAAGGCTCTATTATTGATTAGTTTAACAACAAAGGCAGAAAATACAAAGAAGCAGCCAAAATGGGAAGACAAAGAAAAAGATGCCAAATGAAAGAACAAGAATTTTCCAGAATAAAAACAAAATGAAATAGAGACAAGCAATTTATCAGATAGAGAGTTTAGAGTAATGATTATAAGGATACTCAACAGCACGAAAAAAGACATAGAAACCATTAAAAAGGACTAATCACAAATAAAGAGTGAAATATCTGAAATAAATAATACACTAGAAGGAATAAACAGTAGGTTAGACAAAGCAGAGGATTGAATCAATGATGTGGAAGACAAGGTAGAAAAAACACCCAGGCAGAGCAGCAAAAAGAAATAAGAATTTTAAAAAATGAGGAGAAGAAACATTTTGGACAACATGAAGTATAACAACATCTGCATCTTTGAAACAACAGAAGGAGAGGAGGGCAAGCAAAGGAATTGAGAACCTATTTAAAGAAATAATGACCAAAAAATTCCCTAATCTGGTGAAGGAAAGAGATACACAAATCCAAGAAGCACAGAGAGTCCCAAACAAGTTGGACCCAAAGAGGTCTACACCAAGACACATCGTTTTTAAAATACAAAGCTTAAAGACAAGGAGAGAATCCTAATGACCATAAGAGAAAAGTAGATAGTTACTTACGAGGGATCACCAATTAGTCATCTGATTACTCAACAGAAAAATTTCAGGCAAGCAGAGAGTGGTGTGAAATATACAAGGTGATAAGAAGCAAGGACCTACAACCAAGGCTACTTTATCAAGTGAGACTATCATTTAAAATTGAAGGAGAAATAAGGAGCTTCCCAGACTATAAAAAGCTATATGTGTTTGTTAACACCAAACCAATACTGCAACAAATGTTAAAGAGCTTCCTTGAAGAAAAAAGAACAACAACAATAACAATAAAACACAGGAAAATGGTCTAACAATAAAGTGACATTAAATACATATCTATCAATAATAGCCTAAATGTAAATGGTTTAAATGCTCCAATCAAAAGACATAGGGTAGCTGAATGAATTAGAAAACAAGACATATATATACGCTGCCTCCAAGAAAAGCATCTCAAATCGAAACGCACACAGACCAAAAGTAAAGGGATGGAAAAAGATATTTCATGCAAATAGAAAGGAAAAGAAATCTGGGGTAAAATGCTTATATCAGACAAAATAAACTTTAAATCCAATGCTATAGTAAGAGGCAAAGAAGGACACTACACAATGAAAAGGGGAACAATCCAACAAAAAGATATAACTAGCAAACATTTATGCATCCAATGTAGGAACACCTAAATATTTGAAGCAAATCTTGATGGACATAAAGGGAGAAATGACCAAAATAAAGTCATAGTCAGGGCTTTTAATACCTCATTGACTTCAATGGATGGATCTTCCACCTAGAAAATCAACAAGGAGATGGCAGCCTTAAACAACACACTAGATCAAATGGATTTAATTGATATCTTCAGAACATTTCACCCTGAAGCAGCAGAATATATATACTTTTCAAGTGTACATGGAATGTTTTCTAGGATATACCACAGGATAGGACACAAAATAAGTCTCCATAAATTTAAAATTGAAATTCTATCAAGCATCTTTTCTGACCACAATGCTATGAACTAGAAATCAGTGGTAAGAAAACTGAAAAACACACCAAGACATAGAAGCTAAATAACATTAAACAATGAATGGGTCAATAACAAGATCAAGGAAGAAATCAAAAGATACCTTGAAACAAATGAAAATAAGGACTCAACAATCCAAAATCTGTGAGAAACTGGGAAGACAATCCTAAGAGGGAAATTCACAGTATTACAGGTCTATCTCAAAAAACAAGAAAAGCTCAATAAATAATCTAACTTCACACTTGAAAGACCTTGAAAAAGAACAAAAAAGCCCAAAGTAAATAGAAGGAAGGAAATAATAAAGATCAGCGCAGAAATAAATGAAATCAAGTCTAAAAAACAATACAAAATATCAATGAACCCAAGAGCCGATTCTTTGAAAAAGGTAAACAAGATTGACAAACTTTTAATCAAGCTCATCAAGGAAAAAAGAAAAAGGATCCTAATAAATAAAATCAAAAATGAAAGGGGAGAAAAAATAATTGACACCTAAGAAATATGAAAGATTGTAAGAAAATGTTATGAACAAATATGCAGCAACAAACAGGACAGCCTGGATGAAATGGATACATTCCTAGAGACATACAGTCTTCCAAAACTAAAACAGGAAGAATCAGAAAATCCGAATAGATAGATTACACCTAGTGAAATTGAAGCTGTAATAAAAAAGCCCCCTGCAAACTAAAGCCCTAGACTGGGTGGTTTTACAGGTGAATTTTACCAAACATTCTGAGAACTAACAAACTATTTCATAAAATTCAAGAGGAGGGAAGGCTTTCAAACTCATTTTACAAAGCCAGCATTATCCTAATTCCAAAGCCAGATAAAGACACTACAAAGAAAGAAAATTATGGGCCAATAACCCTGATGAACAGGGATGCCAAAATCCTCAAGAAAATATTAGCAAACTGAATACAGTAAGCATCATAAAGATCATAGATTATGGTCAAGTGGGATTTATTTTGGGAATATAAGATTGGTACAATATTTGCAAACCAATAAATGTGATTCGCCACATAAAAAATATAGGATAAAAACCACATGATCATATCAATATATGCAAAAAAAGAATTTGATAAAATCTAGCACCCATTTATGATTAAAACTCAGCAAAGTGGGAATAGAGGGAACATACCTCAACATAATAAAGGCCATACATTACAAACCCACTGCCAGCATCATACTCAATGGGCAAAAACTATAAGTGTTCCCTTTAAGATCAAGAGCAAGACAGGGTTGTATGCTTTCATCTCTCTTATTCAACATATTACTGGAGGTCCTAACCACAGCAATTAGACAAGGAGAAGAAATAAAAGGAATCCAAATTGGAATAGAAGAAATACATTGTCTTTATTTGCAGATGACATAATACTGTACATAGGGAACCCCAAAGATTCCACCAAGAAACTACTAGAACTTATAAATGAAGTCAGCAAAGTAGCAAGATAGAAAAGTAATATACAGAAATCCATTGCATTTTTATACATCAATAAGTAACAGAAAGGGAAATTAAGAAAACAATCCTATTCACAACTGCTTCAAAAAGAATAAAATACCGAGGAATAAACCTAGCCAAGGATGTAAAAGACCTCGCACATGGAAACTTATAAGCAACTGAATAATGAAATAAAAGAAGATACGTAAGTGGAAATATATACCATGTTCATGGATAGGAAGAATTAACATCATTAAAATGTCCATATTACCCAAAACAATCTATAGATTCAACATAATTCCTACCAAGATTCCAGAGACGTATTTCACAAAGCTAAAACAAATATTTCAAAAATGTGTATGGAACCACAAAAAGCCCCACATAGCAACAGTAATCCTGAGAAAGAAGAACAAAGTTGGAGGAATCAAGCTACCTAATATCAAACTACTCTAATAGGTCATAGTAATCAAAATATCATAGTACTGGCATTAAAACAGACACATATATAATGTAGCAGAATAGAGAGACCAAAAATAAACCTACACCTTTATAGTCCATTTATATTTGACAGAGGAAGCAAGCCCATACAATGGGCTAAAGATAGTTTATTCAATAAATGGTGTTGGGAAAACTGGACAGATACATCATGCATAAAAATGAAACTAAACCACCTTCTTACACCATTCACAAGAATAAATTCAAAATGAATTAAATACTTAATTGTTAGACCCAAAATCATAAAAATTGTAGAAGAAAACATAGGCAGCAAAATCTCAGACATTGCTCGTAGCAATATTTTATCAGCTATATCTCCCCAGGCAAGGGAAAGAAAAAATAAACAAATGAGACTACATCAAACCAAAAAGTGTTTTGCATAGCTAAGGAAATCATCAACAAAGTAAAAAGACAACTCACAGAACTGGAGAACATATTTGCCCATACATCAGGTAAGGGCAAATATCCGAAATTTATAAAGAATTTTTAAAACTCAATTCAAAAAAACAAACATTCCAATTAAAAAATAAGCAAAGGATCTAAATAGACACTTTCCCAAAGATGACATGCAGATGGCGAACAAATATATGAAAATATGCTCAACATCACTAATCTCAGGCAAATGCAAATTAAATGGAATACTACACAGCAGTAAAAAGGAAGGAATTCTTAGCTTTTTCAACAGCATGGGTTTAACTGGAGACTATTATGCTAAGTGAAATAAGCCAGGCAATGACAGACAAATGCCATGTTATCTCACTTTTAACTGGAATCTAAGGAACAAAATAATCTAACAAGCAAAGTAGAATCAGAGGCACAGAAACAAGGAACTATAAGATAGCTGTAAGAATGGAGTAGGGAGGCTGTGGTTGGTTGAAAGAAGGTAAAGGGACTAAACAAAGAATTTATATGCATCACCCATGGACATAAACAACAGTGTGGAGAATGACTGTGGGAAGGGGAGCTTGGGGAGAAGGGACCAAAGTGGGGAGAACTGGGACAGCTATAATAGCATAAACCATAAAAAAAAACTTAAATAAAAAAATAAAAATAAAATGAGCCTCCTTCCCAAATCTGATTAAAGGGTGCAGAAAGGGCTTCATGAATAAAGTGACCCTTTGAAATTTGTTTTTTTAGAGTGTATAAGATGTTAACAGGTGGAGAATAACATGTGAAAATATGCATATATTGATGGGAACATGCAAAGTATATTTGGGGAAATGTCGACAAGCCTGGTTAGCTATAGCAGAGTAGAGCTAGATTCAATACAACATTATGGAAAATGGGTTAGAATGAAGAGAGACTAGGATAGCTTATTTATAATCTGTATTGAGGCTACTATATATCTATATATAATATAGATATATTTATATATAAATATATAAACATTTATATAAATGGATATATTTATATAAATGTATATATAAATGTATTTATATATATAAAATAATATAGCAATGGGAATGGAAGCCTGGAGCCAGATTTAAGAGACATTGCAAATGAGAATTACAGAAATTATTAATTCAACCATTTAGGTGCAGGCACAAATGGTAAAAAATCATAGATGGTGTCATGGTTTTAAATTTCAGGGATTAGTGAAACAGTGGGATTATAAACAGAAATAAAAAATCCACAATTCTGAATATTGACGAGAACTTAAATATCACTTTGAAAGTTTAAAAACTTTCTCTCTGCGTATTATTTTGTGGTCCTGTGCGATGTTAAGATACAGAGATGGAAGATATACTATTCAAACTTTACTTTTGGTTCTGCCATTTAATGCCTGTGTCATCTTGAGCAAATTACATAAAGTCTCTTTGTCTTAGCTCCCTCATCTGTAAAATTAATAATAATAACATGCCCTGCTTCAGAGGACTATAAAGTGTATTGTTTGGCACACCCATGTAAGTGTTCAATAAGTGTTAGCTAGCATTAGTATTACTATTTGAATGAACATTTATGACACATTGATAGATAGTGGAGATACACATTCCACAGACATGCACTATAAAGACCATTCCCAAGGTAAATGCTCCACCTTTCAAAGAGACTGCAGCCCTAATAATGAAGAAATATGGCAACTTCCTATTGGGAAATTGTGGACCATGGATAGATCAACCCAAATGTTTAAAAAGATATTGAAGAAGCAGAAATTGAATCTAAGGGCATTTAAATAAATAGAAAAGATCTCAAGGCTCAAAGAAAGGAATTTAATAGGTATAAAAATTAACTTTCATCTCAATCAATCCATCTATTGAACCTTCAACTCCTGCAACTGGAAGCTGCTTCCAATTAAATATATACATCTGTGTTTCTTCAGATTTCATCAAGAAGATTGACTCTTCCATAACAAACCTCTATATCTCTTTCACACTCCTTGTGGGTGATCTGGATTATACTATATACTGAAGTAATTTTCTATCATTTGTTCTCCAAGAATATCATCAATAGTTTTTGTAGTTGAATATCATGTTACTAGTGCTACTGAAGGAGAAATAGTGTTCCATACTATCAAGGATTTTTATTATTAAAATAAACTCACTGATTTTTGTTGTTCTAACTAATGTCTTGTGATATGATTGCATTTCATATGGTGGAACAGAAAATCATTCTCTTTCATGATGACTTTGCCATGCATCTCAGGAAAGATCATAGCTGCATGCTTTGATCAATCAGGAGATGAAGATGTAGACACAATAGACACAATAGCTCAGGATTAATTTTGTACCAGAAAAGTTCTTCTACTCATTTGAAAACTTTATCAATTTTCTGCTGAATTATATGTTTCTCATTAGGTTTCCAAATAAATACTCCTTGTTGACCAATATGAACATCTAAATAACTGCATGACACATTTAATTTCTTTTAAAAACAAAAAAAATCTTCAAATATACAAAATCATTATAAATTTACATTTATAAAAACATAAATAAAATCATATGCTCCATACAAGCATCCAGACAGATGCCACTTTAACAACTGTGACTTTGGCAGTGAGCACCAATGGATAGTTACATTTCAGAAAGGATGATAAATACCACATTTTCAATTCATTAAGCAGGTTAAAAAACAGTTTAGCCAAAGTCACTTCTCATTTGTTTCTATAACCTAATTTTGAGCTAAACAAGTAAAAAAAGTTGGAAATTTGAGCTATTTGTTTTTCTGTAAATTTAAACCATACAGGTAGCAAAATGAATAATCAGGTGAAATAATTTCACTTGTTTTCTCAATGTTTCCACACTTTTACCCTCAATGCTCATGCCCTCTCCCAGACTCTCCTGATTTGTAATTATTCCCTCAATAATAAATGTATTTTAGTAAAATAAATATTGTGAACCTCCTCATTATCAGGAAACCTACCTAATAAGATATAAATACTATTGGCAAAGAATTATACACCTCTTTAGGCATATATTGTGTTAAGAGCAGGACTCAATTGGACAAAGGAATATTTTATCAAAATAATATTTTCAGTTTAGTTTGTTTAAGTTTATAGAGAACATAAATCCTTCATTAGACGGGGTGGATATATCTAAATTATGTAAAAGTAAATTCAAATTATAAAATCTTATCTACAACTCAACGCTTCAAGTTAAAAAAACAAACGTTAAAAATTTCTAAAACCACAAGTTGACAGTTTATCACTAAAGTGAACACTTTGTTTGTGGGTCATACAGTCACCTTGTAAACTGTAGATTAGTCACTGGCCTAAAAACTTAGAGGTCCTATGAATGTGTTTTATATTGCTAGGCATAATAATGTTTCAACCAATTTCCACTGAATTGTAATCTGCTCTAGCAAAGATGATGTTTTTCCTATAGGAAAGAGGGTATCCATTTATGTGGTGATTTTTAGTTGGGAGAGAAGGGAAGAAATCAATAACCCACCATATTTTAGTGTGCCTGGGTAGCTCGGTAATATAACAGAGCTGTCAACACACATTACTAAAGGAACATAATGTATATTCCTTCATTTTCAAGCCTTGTATCAGAAGTATAAATGCGTGTATTCTCACAAGAAAGAGAAAAAAACTGAAAGTAATTTTATAAATCCAATCACTAAATGATAGAACATCTGACCTTATTAGAATGCGATGTCTATAAACATTTTTAAAGTCTTTATTTATTCTTTAAGAAGGTGAATTGCATGAAAATTAAACACATGCAAGTGATGATGAACTTCCATGCATATAGAAAATATTCATAGAAAATAGATAACAAGTAATGCTATTCCAAGTATTTAATATCTGATGTTTATATATCTTTATGTCAGGGTATCTATAAATTAGGTGAAATAATTTCATTTTCCCTGATTACTTCTATACAAGTTTCTTAACTAAAGGCTTTCTTTTGACTTCTAATAACCCTTAGATTGGTTAATTAAGCATCTATTTGGAGCCTATATAAATGTAATATATTTCTCTCTAATGTTTATGGTGACTTGAATAATCCAAAGGAACTCAATACTCTGGGTAGATATCCCAAAAATATATCCACTGGTGTGAAGTGCTGTTAAATGTTTACAAATCTGATACCCAGCAGGAAGAGGGAGAGAGAGAGAAAGATGAACTGTAGCAGCTGCCAATTTCTGTAGTGTAAATACTTCCATCATGGTCAATTTCAAGCTACCACATGATTTCACTGAACCCAGATTCAGGAAAAAATGTGCCTGTATGAGCTGGCACCAGCACAATCCTGACCTCCTGTTTTGCAACTTCAATGGTTGACAATGACATTTCATTGCAAGTGTCCTTCAATAACAGAAGGCTGATAGAAGGTTCTTATCTATTCTCTAAAAGAACTATTAGAAAATTGCTAGTATGCCTAGTCTCACAAGACAGAAAGCAAGAGATATAAGAAATTTGCAGAACAGTTCATGTATCTCATTTTTTTTCCTTACTGTCTTGCAATATCATATTCTAGGAACACTTGTGATACTTCACGAAATTCATCTTTTTCTAGATAAAGAACAGAATGCTACGTGACAGATGGTGAAGAGTTCCCACCACCACCACAAACCTACAATAGTGACTTTTCCAAAGGTTTCTTTACACACATGGCTTCATCTTGTTCCAGAAAAACAGATGGTCAAAAGAAATATGAAAAAAATACTCAACATCACTAATCATCAGAGAGATGCAAATTATTAATAAAACCACAGTGAGATATCACCTCACACCTGTCAGAATGGCTACATCAATAAATCAACAAACAACAAGTGCTGGCGAGGATGTGGAGAAAAGGGAACCCAAGTACACTGTTGGTGAGAATGCAGGCTGGTGTAGCCACTGTGGAACATAGTATGGAGTTTCCTGAAAAAACTAAAAATGGAACTGCGTTTTGACCCAGCAATTCCACTTCTGGAAATACATCTTAGAATCCCAAAACACTAATTAAAATGAATACACACACCCCTATGTTCGTTGCAGCGCTATTTACAATTGCCAAGATCTGGAAACAGCCCAAGGGCCCAACAGCAGGTGAGTGGTTAAAAAAGCTGTGGTACATTTACAAAATTGAATACTACATGGCTCTAAAAAAGAAGGAACTCTTACTTTTTGCAACAAAATGAAGGAACCTGGAAATTATTATGCTAAGTGAAATAAAGCAGTCAGAGAAAGATCAATACCATATGATCTCACTTGTATGGGAATTTAATGAACAAAATAAACTGACAAACGAAATGGAAACAGAGGTAAAGGGATTAGCTAAACATATATGCATAACCCATAAACACAGACAAAAATGTGGTGATGAGCAGGGGGGCCAGGGGAGGTGATCAAAAATGGGGGGAAGCGAGGACATCTTTAATAGTGTAAACAATAAAAATAAAGTAAAAAAAAAAAAAAAAGAAGAAGAAGCATTAGTAAAACTAGGAAATATGCCCAAAGTTTCAAACCCAGGTCTGCTGACCGAAAATCTGGAACTTTTGATCCCTTTGTAATTGAGAAAGCTGCACTGGGGCCTGTATTGGCCATGCCATAATCACTTTGGTATTTAATTTAACTTTTTTCATTTAAAATTGATACTTGTATCACAAAATCTTAGCTCTTTGTCCTCTCTAGTAAAATATTGACTACCCACTTTTCATATAAATGATTTCATAGATATTAGTTTACAAAAAAAGTGTTTATTGCCACCAAGTGTTCCCCCCTCACACCGAAATCATTCATTTTGTAAAGGAGAATTTCCCTACAAACACAAGAATATTACATTAAACACCTTGTTCTCCCATAGATATTGGTGCTTTCTCTACTAAAGGTAATTATCTTAAGGCATTATTAATAATATTTATTTTCTTTCTTATTTTTTACAAAAAAAGTTTTAAATACTACAAATTATCAAGAATACAGTAAACAAGCAAACAAATGGCAAACAGCAGATTTCTAGTGGATGTCCTACAGCCTATTCAGATTAATAGTCTCGTGACTCAGAAAACTGATACAAAAATTAATGACTCAGATGTATGACAGAATCTTGAGTTATCAGCTAAGACTCATATGCTCAAGAACTACCAACGCAGGAATTGGTATTAAGACTTTTAGAAATATTTTTTGTTCTTATATTAACAATTTTTTTTCCGGTTAACCGCACAGTAATTGGTAAATATAATTGTCTCGGTTTGTTTGGACTGTTGTCACATGCGGATGGCTTATGAACAGCAGAAATGTGTTTCTTACAGTTCTAGAGCTTACAGGTCCAGGATTAAGGTGCCAGCATATTCAATGTCTGGTGAGAGCCCAATTCCTAGTTCAAAGGTTGATACCTTTTCACTGCTCTCTCACGTGGCAGAAGGGGCGAGGGAGCTCTCTGGAGTCTCATTTATAAGTACACTAATTGCATTCATGAGGACTTCACCCTTATACCTGATATCCTCTCAAATGTCCTCATTCCAAATACCATCACATTGGGGATTATTAGGTTTTAATATATGAATTGGGGGAGGGCAAGAGAGAAGGAACACAAACATTCAATCTATAGCATTTTTCCTCCATTCCCTCAAACTGTATGTGCTTCTCACATTCAAAATACATTTATCCCATCCCAGCAGCCCCCAAATTCTCACCAGCATCAACTTTAAAGTCTAAAGTATTATCTAAATATCATCTAAATCACATGCAGGTGAGACTGAAGGTACAGTTCATCTTGGGGCAAATCTCTCTCCATCTGTGTACCTGTGAAACCAACATGTTATGTGCTTTCAAAATACAACGCATAGGAGAGGTCTGGGATGGGCATGCCCATTCCAAAAGGAGGAAATTGGACAAAAGAAAGAGATAACAGGTTCCAAGTAAGTAAAAAATACAAGGCAAACTCCATGAGATCTTAAGGTTTAGGAATAATCCTATTTGGTTTAATGTTCTACCCTCCAAACCCATTGGGGCTGTGGTACTACCTCTGCAGCTCTCCAGAGCTAGAATCGCAAGAAGGGGGCTCTACTGGTCTGAGGCCTAGGGGGCCACCTCATCCCAATGCTCAGGTACTCCATGCACTAGCAGCTATGGCACCTTCTTGAGTGATGACCACCACCAGAGCCTGCACCATTCGTGGTCACTAGAACCACCCCTGGGGTGCAGGCTGTGGTGGTCGAGGGGTGCAGACAGCAGAGCCTTTGATGGAAGGCAGAGCCAGGCCAGGCTCCAAGATCCCATAGGCACCAGCTGCCCTTCCTTTGAAATGGCTCTGCCACCCACACACCCTGCACTCTGGGCCTGTACGGGAGGGGCACCTGATGTTTCCTGATTTACCTTCAGATAGTCTTCCACTGCGTTGAATAATAGCTGCCTGGGTTCTGTTGAGATAGTTAACTCATGTTTTTATCAAACAGCTAGTTGCAAGCACCCTTAGTGGTCTCTTCCAACCACACTTTTTCATCTTTTGCGACATCAATAAGCTAAAAATATTCCAAATCTTTAAGTTCTACTTCCCTTTTTAATTAGCAATTTACTCTCTAAATCATTTTTCTCTTCTCCAATTTCACTATACTCAGTCAGGAGGAATGAAGCTCTCTTTCAACACTTTGCTTAGAAATAGGTTCAGCTAAACATCCTATTTCATTGTTGGAAAGTTCTACTTTCCACAAAACTCTAGGACACAAACACAATTCAGCCAAGTCTTTTGCCACTTTATCACAAGAATCACCTGTCCTCCAGTTTCCAATAATATGTTGCTCATTTCCATCTGAGGCCTCATCAGAATGTCCATTAACATCCATATTTCTATCAACATTCTGAGGATTACTTAGGTGTTCTCTGTGAAGATCGATGCTTTCTCAGTTCAGTTCCATGAGGGCTTTCTCTTTTCAGCCCTTCTCTTTTATTAAGTTCTCATCAGTATCACCTATAATGGTTCATTCATGATAATATATTTTTTTCCATAATGCACTTCAAAACCCTCTAGTTTCTACCTCTTATTCCAAAGCCACTTTCATATTTTTACATATTTGTTACAGCAGTGCCTCACTTCTAGGTTTTCGCACAAGCCCATTCACAGTGGGTTCAGTGGGTCCTCGAATCCATCCTGCAGTTATTTCCCAAGTTCCAGGAAGCGTGATTGCAATGGACATATTTAGTAGCTGGCATTGTTTTCACACTGGTTTCCTGACCTGTAGAATGGGGGTTATAATGCTGGAGAAGGCCCAGAGGAAGCCTTTAGAACTTAAGGAAGTTTTATATTAGGACAAAGGAATATATTTATATTCCTTTTCCTCACTCCAAACCAAAAG
>PVJD01018485.1:0-14305 GCA_004026545.1 Mormoops blainvillei | reverse complement strand
GTTCATCATCACCAAGCCATTATTACATGAACTGTTAAAGGGACTTATTTAAGAAAAAGGAGATCAAAATTGTGAACAGTAAAATGACAACAATCTCACAACTATCAACAACTGAACCTAAAAACATAAAAACAAAAACAAACTAAGCAAACAACTAGAACAGGAACAGAATCACAGAAATGGAGATCACATGGAGGGTTATCAGTGGGGAGGGGGAGGGGAGAATGGGGGAAAAGGTACAGAGTTTAAGAAGCATAAATGGTAGGTATAAAATAGACAGAGGAGTTAAGAATAGTATAGGAAATAGAGAAGCCAAAGAGCTTATATGTATGACCTATGGACATGAACTAAGTGGGGGTGGATTGCTTGAGGGAACGGGGGTACCAGGTGGAAGGGGGCAAAGGGGGAAAATTGGGACAACTCTAATAGTATAATCAATAATGTATACTTTAAGAAAAAGAATCCAAATGCCTAGGAGTTTAACATTTATTTTGAAGCCACAAAGAAACAACTCTACCATGTTTGAGCTTTGCCTGAGGCAAGAGATACTGTACTTTAAAGCTTTGTTATATGTTTCAAGTAAGGAAGTCTCTTCAGTGCAAAATTGAGCTGTGTGGGTATCTGATTCAGTGGTCTTGCCCACCCAAAAGTGTCCAAGCTCTTTACAATAACCTAATGGTCTGGGTTTCACATCTATAGCTTTCTGTGAAGACAAAAAAACTCAGGTATCTCCTGACATTGGTTCGCCTTTTTAAGAGGAAGCATTCTGCTAAACAACAGTAACTTCCTGTAGCTTCTAGCGAGTACCGCTTACTGGGAAGAAAAGTGTCCCCTACAAACTAGAAAGATCTGTTGGGGCCACAAAAGCAGATTCTCTCCCTCTCTCTTGCTCTTTTCTCTTTTTAATCTAATTTTACTTTGGTACTAAAGCACAAATAAGCGTGTAAAAATTAAAGCTACATCTTAGCTTTAATGAAGCCCAATTTCAGCGCTGATGAAATTCTTGACAGCAATGTGGACTTGTTCACTGAAATGGATGCTCCACCAGTATTCATGGGGAAATAACCCTTTCCAAGAAGCTAATGGAGTAATTTTTTAATCCCTTTGCAAAATATGCCCACATAATCAGAGATTCTATATTAGTAAGAGGCCTAAATAGTACTCTTTTCTATATAAATATAGCCCTTCTTGCTTGGGAACAAACTGTCAAAAGACTGTAGGTTCCGAAAGAAGGATGGGTTTAAGACAAGCCAGAATGATGTCAAATTTCATGGAGTCCAGATGGTTCTGTCAGGCTTGTCTTCAGCTGCTTGGTTTGTCGTGATTTTTTTTTCTGAGAGCTAAGTAGATGTGGCTGATAGAAATGTAGCAAGCAACCCTAGGAAATCTGAATTACTGTAGTAAATGTTTTAGAGCGTGTGCCCACCCAGATTGTTACCTCTTTAACGGGCCTCCTCCTCCTAAGAGGTACGATTCTGAAGCCATGCCACTGCTATGGTCTCACCACTCATTGGCCCCAGCTGATTGGACCAAAAGTAGACTCTTGACTCAGAAAAACCAATTCAGAGTCTCGACTGGCAGGAAGAAAATATCTTCAGCCATTTGGTATTGGGACATAAAAGGGCCAGGACAACTAACTGTAGGCAGTCATTTTGTAAGTTGATGTAAACTTGACTGAAGACCACCATTTAGAGGTAGTGATGACATGCCACATATAAATATAGCAGCAGAATCAGCCTTAAGAATAAGAGAAATATGAAGCTAGTAACAGATTAGTAGATATAAAAGACTATGTGGGCCCAGCGAGAGAGCGCAGTACAGATAGGTGGGGTGTGCCTTAACTTACGTTGGCTTTGCAGGATCTGTTTCCAGTACCTAGTGAGGTATGAATGCATGTCTTGCCCTTAGGGTTTTAAACACACCCTTGTAAGTCTCCAGGGAATGTTCTATTTTAGATTAACCCACTTTGGATTTTACCACCAAAATCATCTGTGGACTTAATTAACTCCGGAAAACCCGAATCAGGCATCTCAGAGCTTTAGCTTCCAGAAGCAACACCACGCAAATACAGGGATTCCTACAAAAGTGTTGAGCATGGTTCTCTAATACCAAAATGGAGGACATCAAAAGGAAGCGTTATGTAGGATCAAAGGAGACAGGAGGATTAGCAACCCTTCAAGGTGGAGTGACATGAGGCAGCTATTAATGCCCTGGCACTTGGGACAGGGGGAGGGGGCATGTCCGGGGCAAGCCTTCTTCAAAAGACTTGCCTCATTCCTCTGTTCTTTGTCAACACTTTACACTTAGCAGAACTCTAAGAGGTGTATTTACATTTTGCTGTCACCTGTAGCATTGTCTGTTTTATGCATTGGCCTGATCTTCATCTTAAGCACACCAAGCTTGTGACGTTGTACTAACCCTGCCAAATCACTTGTTTAATTCAGCAAGGATAAAGACATTAAAGGTAATTTTTAAAGCAGTGCCTTCTAAAATGTGTAACACGTTCTACGAAATGACATGATGTACCTATATTTTTCAAAGTCCTTGCTTGTTGATTGTTCAGGTAATATCTCCAGGTAATGAGTACGTTTGGGGTTATGTGCCATAGAAGGCTTTTAAATACTCGACGTTAGTCAGCCTGACAGCAACCCTGTGAGGCTGGCAGGGCAGGCATTAGTAAATTCATTGTAACTGGAAAAGGTGAGGTTCATTCAGTGAAATGCAGTTACCAAAGGTTTTACAGCTAAGACATGAACAAGCCAGGACGCAGATTCAGAAACTATAACGCTGAACCCTATAGCCTCTGATCCACAGCAGAAGGGTGAAATTGTGCCGAATGTCTAAAATGCAGTGTTTATTATGGAAACCTATTCAATATAGGTTCTCGCTACAGTATCCTCAGGTAGTAAAATGTGAGAGTAAGACTATGCCCTCATCATTCCTAACGTGCGGAACCATATGGGCTACACGGAAAGTGCATGATTTGGGCAGGGTTTCCCAAAAGCAAACCATGAGATAAGAATTCATGTGCAAATAGTTAGGAAGTAGTCCCAGGAAATCAGTAGGGAACTTGGGAAATGAGACTAGCAAGGTAAGGAGACCCAAGAAGGATAGGACATTAACTCCCAAGGACGGTTGGTAACTTGGGCTTAATCTGGCAAGGGAGGTCCGGAGGTCGTCTAGGTCACACCTCCGAGTTGTGCCTGCTAAGAGGTATGATGACTGGACCACTTATTTCTTCCCGCCTATCAACCGCTGGTTAATGGGGACCCGCGAGGGTAGGTAAATTCCAAGGCCCTTTTGGTTCTTCAGCAAAGTGGGTCCTGGACGTTTGAAAACAACCCTCAGGACAAATAGACACAGATCCTGGCTTCTGGGAGTAAAAGCACACTGGGAGTCTTGTAAAGGGATCCAAGGGAACATGGACAAAGCACTGACAGCATCTGGTCCACTGCTCCAGAAATATTTGTTGAATGAAAGAAATAGAGGAAGAAAGGTCAGAAGAAAGGAAGGGAAGGAGGGAGAGAGGGAAGAAAGGAGGAATAATGTGTCCCAGGTGCTTAGTAATATTATTTAAGCTAAATATATTGGCAACCTTTGCAGAAAGATATGTTCTTCTCCATTTTACTGATAACAATGCAGAAGCTCAGAATGGTTAAGTAATTTGCCTAAGGTCACAGAGCCTGTAATAGTGGAGCCCAATTCAGGTAAGCCCATATACTTCCAAAGTGTATGCACTTTCCACCACTCCACTACAGCACATTGAGCTGCCCTGCACATACTGCCTGACCTCCATGGAAACTGTCTAGCTGCCCTTTCAACTCAGTAAGAATGAATTCCCATGGGTCATGATTTGGGTCACTTTGCAGGATCCACATTCCTTGGTCCCATGCATGTATCTTCTCTTATGCCCTCAGATATTGTCCATTTGAAAGAGGATCATAAAAAAAGGGTTGGACATACAATCAGCTAAAAGGTGTTGACCCATTCCTTATGCAAAAGCAATGAAAGATGCCAAGTCCTAATGAAGAGTGCAGTTTCCTAAAATCTCCTGGCATTTTCATCAGACTGCAGTTTTCTGACAATGTCTGTGTTTTCCAGAGCATGTCTGCTCAGAATGTATGAGCCAAAACCTCCTAGGGATTTTCCATCACTTGTTTATATTGTGCCTGGATCTACTCGAATGAGTTTATTATAAATAAGATAGAGTGATGGGTTTTTTTTCATGAATTGAGACTGAAAATTGGTTTTAAATATTGTTTTCTTCTCTAGACTAACTATAAATGACATGTAGACTGATTGCACTATGGTAGGTAAAGGGTGCTGAGCTTTTTAGGGATTACAACCTGATTTAATATAATTATGAAACCAAATTATAATCACGGGGGTTTGGTAGGAGGTTATAAGAAGCAGCCATTTCCTTTTCTCTGTATAATACTCAAGCCTATCCCATTAAAAATACAATTCCCTTTCAAAGGAAGAGAAAAGGAAATAAAACGGCAAATGCTCACAGAGCTTAGTGCTCTAGCTGTGACATTAGTGAGCTTCTGTTTTTTTCCAGGATCTTTCCATCTATGTTTTCTCCACCAGTCTCCATCACTTCCATCCAATTTATCTCATTAAACATCCTAAACACCCTCTTAACTTCGAGTCTATAAAAGGACTATTCTAAGGCTGACAGGACTGGATTGGGCCTATTAAGGGTCTCCCCTTGGGCGAAACAATAAAATCATCTTAATTTCATCTTTACCTTCCCTTCTTGGGGGCTTTTAATCTTTCAGTTTCCCCCTTTGCCCACCAGGTTTCCCAGAGTGTTCACACCTGAAAACATTGATGACTGAGAGTCACTTAAGTTTTGAAGCTCCCTGAAAGGCACTGCCTTTTACAAGAGACCAAAACAAACAATCAAAAATGCTTCACCTAAAAGAAGATCAGACAGTGTGGCAATCGCATGAGGACATTTGTCAGGATAAAGCTTCTCAAAGTAGTCCACACAAGCTATGATCTAGTCCACTGATTAGGTATGTAAACAAACAAACAAAAATGCCTGCTCTATAGCTCCTTTTAATAAGGAATTTAACCATACGCACTTTATCATCTGATTTATAGAAAGTGAACTTGGCTCTTCTTCAAATCGGAAAAAATATAACCCTAACACATATATCTCTTTTAATCTCCCTTATACACATCAAAATAACCTCAGCGTTCTCCTAGCTCGCACACAACTGACCACAGAAGTATAAATAAGTCCCAAAGAGCCCAGCTTAGTTCAGAAGAATCACCCAGCCAACCTATATATTCATGAGCAGTAATAAATAGCTGTTGTTTTAAGCCACTAAGTTTTGGAGTGGTTTGTTATGCAGCGATAGCTGATACAAGTCTTGTCCTTCATCAAAAATAAATTAACATTATTGCAAGGATTACACACACAAAAAAGAAGTCCCCTGGAAGACAGGCACATGTTTCCGTACTATGAGGAACTAAGTAAACTACACACACATCTCCTGATACAGTATCTTCTTTTGTTTTGATTTATCAAAAGTCATGAACAGGATAAGTTTGGACACTGCCTATGATTTATGAAAGGTTAGCTCATAAATTATGTTCTTTTACATGGAGATCGCAAAAACAGCTCACCTGAGCACCTACCATCTTTGGATTTTTCTATTATTAAAACATTCAGTCAGCCATGACATCCTTGACTCAATTGGCTCAGGAATATTTTTCTGCTTTTTACTACCTATCAATTATCCTGGGTGATAAAAAGAAGATGAAAATGGCAGATCTGAATTTACCCTGGAAAATGTACATTCTATGAGTTAGGCCCAAAGCAAAGACCCTCCCCTATACCTGATGCCTGAAATTATTCGTAAGGAATGCCCTTGACTACTTGTGCTGGTATAGATGTCTATCCCTGGTTGCCAGCCAATTTTCCTAGAAATTATCTGACTGTGGCTTAGAGGCCTAGCTGTATGATGCCTATATTAACTCCCCCGGGGACTGTGACATTTCTAAACAATGACATCAAAGCCTGGTGTTTTTCTAGAAATATGCGCATCCTATTTTTCAAATGGATTAGGCCTCACCTCCTTTCCTAGAAAGCCATAATTTAAAAAATATACTTCTTGGAATATCATGTGAAAGGTTTCAAAGTCCTTCCAAATCTCATTTCATCTTCATTCCAATCTTGAGAGACAGGGACCTATAAACTAGAAAATTTAATGGGCCTGTCTAGGGTCATACCAAATAGTTAAATGTAAAGATTCATTTCACCACAAATTCTTATTTATTTTTCAAAGTCAATTTTGAATGTCATCACCTGCTCTGTGAAGCCTCCCAGACGCCGCAGGCAGAGAGAGAGGCTCCGTCTTCAGTGGTACTATAGCTCTTTAGGCTACTGTGAGCTTGAGTCATTGGTGATGATGCCCTAGCTGGAAGGTAGTTTTCCAAACCTCGGGAAGACCACATTGTGTTCATCTTATCCTCAGTGCTTGGCATAACATAAAGAACTCTTCAATATATGTTTATTAGATGCCTCAATGGATTCACAGATGATGACATTTTAGTAGAAATCACAGAAATACCCCCTGGCAGCAGTATAGGGAGACAGGCGCATCGCGGTGCCAAGAAGGAAGGCAGAACTCAGGCTGAATCCTGATTCTGACCCTGAGTCGCCCTGGATGGGCTGCTTCGTCTCACTGAGCCTGCGCTGCCTCACCGGCCGCGGACTTCTTCTGCAATCGCATGGTTAAGGCTAGCGTCCAAAAGTCTCATGGCACTAGAGTCGTATAACAGTTTGAAAAATGAGTGGGAAAGAGAAAACAGGCATATAAAAGGAAGTGGTAGAAAGGGACCCTGATGAGTTTCATCATGTGACAAGATCTACAATAATTCAGAGGCCCTGTAATTAATATGTAACTTCATCTTTATTTAGGGAATAGCTTTCCAATTCCTACAATGCATAAAATGCTAGACTCTTGGCATGTAGCTGAATGAAAACACAGTCTCTCTAGTCTGCAATATGGCATATCAGCTGTTTGGACGGGACAGGGAGGATACTCCTGAATGTCCCATGTTTTACTACTAGAACTTCAATGGAGAAAACATTTTTTTCCAGTAACAATACCTGCTCGAACTTGAGTTATTTTCAACTTCGGTGGTGGCGATGATTTTGCAAAATAAACAGCATTCCCCACATCTGAGACACTGATATACAGCCTAGGTCCCCATCTACCCAGCCTTCCACCTCGTGCACACATATTACTTGATAACCAAAGGTCTAGACAGATTAGTTTTGGCTCCCACCCAAGACAGCTCAAATGGGTATTCCTATCCCTGTGCTCTCCATCGCAACAAAGATGGATGCTGACCACACCCTGGGCAGAGTGGGAACTTGGGCAAATAATCAACCTACTTCTAGACATCAAGCAAGATATTAAAGAGTTTCAATATGACTGTCATTTCCTCTACTGGCAGGGAGCGATAAATGAAACATACGTTCCTATTATCTGCCCACCCTTCAGAGTGATGGATTACCTGAACGGGAAGGGATATTGCTCCTGGGCTCCAGAGAATTAGAGATATCTCTTCATGAATGCTAATATCAAGCAGTGGGGCAAGATTGCCACAGCAGAGGCAAGAACTATCCAGTAATTCTTTCTTCCTTTATTTTGTGCTCCAAAAAAATAAGCAATGTCTTTTGCGTCTCCCACTTTCAACGTATTCTGTCTTTAGAAAATAAGTAATAACATCATCCTTCCTTCACTAATGGCAGTATTGGCCATAACTTGAGGTTTAAAATCACAGTAATGTGTTTTGAATAGAACTTCAAGGAAGCTGGGCATTGACACTCTGCTCTAAAGGAATTAGGACAGATAAGGCTAACCAGAAGGCTGACCTCATCAGTCATGGCGGAAAATTTTAACAAGTACATATCAAAAAAAAATAAAGCATATAGATATCAATGCTAATAATAAGACTTTGAGTAACGAAAATGCTCTGGAAGTGGGATGTTTGCAGAAAATAAAGATTTACCCAAAGAAACACTTCATTTCACCATGTGCAGTTCAGACTTTTTAAACTGGTTTTCCTCCTTTTTCACATTAGTAAATCTGAGTCACTCCTTACCAACTGAAGGCTGGACAGTGCCCTGAAGTCCTCACTGCAAAGCTGACCATACATCAGGTACATCAGATAGAGATGGAGAGGTGAGAAGAACATGTGAACAATCAGTCTTAGTGGATCTGACTGAGGACCATTCCCTGGAAGTTGTTTTATTAACTAAATCCCTAATGTCAATTGGTTTCCTGGCCGTTGGCCTCTTTGTCTTGTAAGTCTAGGCCAAAGCAATTCCCAGCATTTCGGTTCACTAAGTCAGGATTGACAATAGGAGAGAGAGGGAAGGGGAGAAACATGGATGTGCAAGAGAAACATTTATCATTTGCCTCTCGCACACCCCCAGCATGGGGCCCGGCCCGCAACCCAGGCCTGTGCCCTGACTGGGAATTGAACGGGCGACCTTCTGGTTCGCGAGACAATGGCCAGCCCACTGAGCCACACCAGTCAGGGCAATGGCGGTGCTTTTTGAAGAAGAATGTTTGTTAACACTCCTATAGAGCCCAATCTTTTAAAAATAAGCTAAAGGAGATTTTTGAAGGTAGACATAGGGTGATTTTAAGATAGGGACGCATACTGCATCTCATGGCTTTTTGCCTACCTTGCTCCACTCTAACAGGCTTTAAGGACAGACAAATGGCTGTGAATTTTCAGTCATCAAAGTACTAAACACGGGCTGCATTTTCAGTGGGCAAAATACTGCTATAAACGTCAGACTCTGCAGAGATCATTAAGACTAGAGACCAAAAGTCCACAAAACATTTTCTGAGAGAAGAATCCTATACCAACTTGGCCCAACTTTATAAATGAAAATATTCTTAAAAATGAGTTGGGGGGATTTTTTTTTTCTTGACCCTAAAGGAGTACCATTTATGCTATGAACTAAAATTCCCAAGATTCCTTGCCCATGATTCAGTCTGAGAACAATCTGGTGGATTGATTTAAAATACCTGCTCAGGGGGCATCGGGGACGCCCACGACAGCCGGGCTGGAAGAATGCTCAGGAAGGGGAAAATAAAAACAACAGCAGCGCGTTCCCGCCTGTGTTATCGCCTTTAGACTCCGTGTGAAAGATCAAATTGTGCCTTTGTAAATGTTTGGCTTTCCCGATTTCACCTCCGAGACTATGACGGAGAATATACCTTTGTTGTTTGAAATAGTCGATGACTTTTGCAGCTTTCCAGATACAAAGAGCCAAGCCAATGTGACACTGTGTGGATGCCTTATGGTTTCCTTGTAAGAAGCCACAGATGGAAAATAGAAAGTTTTAGAATCATTGACTGTGTTAGTAATGGAGAAATGAAATATATATATTTTTTTCTTCCCCTGAATCCCATCTATACTGATAGATGAACCACTACTTAAAATATCCATCTACTGGCTGTCTTCAAGAATTGAAAACTGCTATTTCCATGATGAAAGATCTAATATTCATAATAACAGTTCACCACATTAAAAATGAAAAAATATGTCCAGTGCATCAACCTAAATTAAGCTTTAGCAAATGTTCAGACTTAGATAAATCATCTCTATTGGAACTGAAGAAAAATACTTTAATATCTGATCAAGACCAAATTTGAGTTGCTTATCATATTACATATGCAAAGTGAGCTAGCACTCATTTCCTTAGGGGGTTCATGATATTTTTGACATAATATATCAGAACTTGAAAATGTATGATTTACAGTGGTCATTCGGTGGTTACACGACATAACACTTTGCACATACTCAGAATCTCTCTGTGCCACTGCCACTTGGGTCCCCAGCTGCCTGCTCTGTCTCAGCCACCTCCACGGCCCATCAAGTCCCCTCAGAGCTGTGTGGTCCCACCATCTGGGGCCCGTCAATCACTTGCCTCCGGAATGCGGGTGCCTTGCCCTAGCCCCTGCCATGCAGCCCGGTGGCTCGCCCTTTGCCTGGTGTCTCTGACTCCACAGGGCCTGGAATGGAGCCGCCCCTTGTTACGGAAGGATCAAGATGATACAACCCAGAAGTGTGGCGGGGTTCACTCCCCTCGGAGAGGGCTCTAACCAGCTGGAAACAGGAGATGGGAGGGAGCCTGGCACATAAAACCTCTCTCCGCTTTCCTGCTTCTGAACTGTTTGGAGGCACAATTTATTCACACAGCTCGTACGCGGACATCCACAGACATCCTGACGAAGCAGACGCAGCTGCCGAGCGACCAGCTTTGCCTCTTTGTGGCTCATGGCGAAACCCTGTCACACATCACCTCGCATTGCTTCCCTTCCTCCCTGTCTTCGTCCTCTGTCCTCATTCTCACTGCCCCGGGTTTGCGCCACCCCCATCAAGTATCACAGTTAATCCCTGCCACAGGCTCTAGGGAATCAGAGCTAATACAGCTGGTTAGAAATCACCTCTACATTTTCGAATGCATGTATTTCTCAGCCAAATAATGGGGCACAGAGTTCCCAAACGCAGTAACAGTCAAGTAATTAACATGTATTTGAAATTTTTGTATTTATATGAAATGAGAAATTAATGTTGCTCCACTTAAACTAAAATGTCAATGAAGAAATTGCTACTGACTGACTTGTTGTGCTGTGTTCAGGGGGAAGAGCACAATAAGGTCTTATTTTGTCACATCCCTTAAATCTGATGGCGGTCATGGCATTTATGTGAACTTTGGAGTCACAATGACTATGGATGGTGTATCAGTGTTGTCACCTACGTCACTGGGAGATCTTAAATTACCTAAACTCTCTGAGTTCTCTTCCCCCCCTCGATAGTGTGGCACTAATAGTACCTACTGCATAATGTTATAAAACAACCAGCCCTGTGCTTAGAGCATTAAGAGTGCTCAGTAATTGGTAGCTATAGACATACATTATTACTGCAGCTCTCCAATTAAGCAAGAGAGAAAAAGTCAGATTTCTTAGAGAACTTTTGGAAGAGCTATGACCTATTTGAATTATGAAGATGTATTTTGCTCATAAATGGTTGAACTACAGCTCAAGCTTCAACCACAAAGGAAAGCTGCTGACTCAGATAATACAGAGACAAAAGAATGGATCTGGCCTCAAACATGAAGAGGTCAAATGCTGTGGTGTGTGCCGTCTTCCTCTCTGTCTGCCAGGCCTGCTTCCCTCCATCTGTTAGCCCCACTTTCTCCTATCCCAGATGCTCTCCCATGATGCCCCCCAGCGCGACCAGGCTTATCCCATGTCAGCCTAGCAATCCCAGTGACAAGAGAAAGGGCCTCTTCTCGACATCTACACATCTATTCTGTAGGGAGGACACTTAGGGTCCCTGCGGGTTTTGCATGCCCACCCCTTGGACCAATCCTAGCTGTCAGGGTGATGACATACTAGGATTGGCCAAGTCTGATCATTTGTCCACCCCGGCAGACACAAGGACAACGCTTATGATATACAGAAAAGTGTGCACTGAGAGCCGCTGTGCAGAGCTCAGCAAACTCTTCCTGTAAATGTCCAAGTAGTAAATAGTTTCAGTTTTGCAGTCCACATAAGGTTCCAGCTGCATATTTTTCTTTGTTTCTTTCCCTTTGGTTTTTACAACCCTTTAAAAATATTAAAAGCATTCTTATCTGGCTGACTGTACAAAAACAAGCCACAAGCCGTAGTTTGCCAACCGCTGCAATATAGTATAACACAGCAAAATGAGTCATGGAATTGGTGATATGTTGATACAAGTATAAATGTTTAGACTTTAAGAACACAGCATTACTGAGGAGGCACACGGTAGGCCAGGGGGGTGAGGAAAGCGTCTCTGCCCAGCAGTCAGATACATATTTCTTTGAGCGCCCACCTTGGATATTCCAAAATTAACAGCACACTCATAAATAGGGCATTGTATTTTAAAGAGCACAAGTTACCTATATTTTGTGCATCAGTATGTAATTAGAGGCAGAGGGGAATTTAACAGATATTCTAGAACTTTGAAGGAGATGATAAAAAGGACAAAAGAACAAAGGGAGAAACTTTTATACAAATGCCATCCTTCCCTATAAAGTATTATGAATATCAAATAATGGGAATAGAGGCAGATTTAAATGTTTGCTACCCTAATGAATTCAATTCTAAATCTGTTTTAATATTAGCCATCTTTATGAATATTAATGCTGTTCAACATAATTAGAGAAAAGAATATTCAGCATCCCCTCACCATCCCGCCCACTTCCACTCCCATTGCTCCCGTGACTTTCTAAGGTGGTTTTCTAACTGTGAGATAAAACATTGACAAGCCTAAAGATATTGCTCAAGATTAAACAAGTACAGCACAATAAGTCACTGTTTAGAAGAATCCCCACCACTGAGTGCCATTTCTGAAGATCTATCTTTGAACATTAGTCCAGCTGTTTTGAAATCAGTCTATGAATTTGCATGGAATTAAAATATGTCTTTATTTTCACTAATGACTGACTGAAATTTAGCATTTACTTGAGTTTTAAACAGTCAATAAACTACAGTAATATTAGCAGTACCTGTGACTGTCACAAAATCAGGTATTTTCATATTATTGGGTACAGCCTATACAAAGTACATTTTTATATTACATCTTACATATTACATTGAAGATGTTTCAGATGTCTCAAAATATCATCTCTGCTCATCACTACTTAGATAACTCACCACTAGATCTAGTTATATAAAATGTTAATAAGAACACATATTACTATCAGATTTGTTTAATATCTTGACAACTCTACCTCAACATAATTGGTTTCCTTTGTCATCCTATGTATTTTGTTTCATGCATTTAAAAATGTTCTTCTCAGAAGTGTTCAATAGCCCTCAACATCCCACAAAAAAACACTACGGCACAAGAAATGTTTAAAAACCATTGCTTTAGACAAAGTTGACTAGACCCTGACATATTTTTGTTTCCTGGTTTCCTCAGCTTCACATTCTCCTGATGGTCCCTCTGTCTCACCAGCCAGTCTCCTCTGCTGCTTCCTTCTCTTCTCTTTTCTCTGACTTCTACATCGGAGCGTAGTATGGCTCACTCCTGGATCTCTCCGTTCTCTATCCGAACTCTACCTGGTGATCTCATTCCATCCATGGCCTTAAAGACCATCGATAAGCTGATGATCCCAGATCTCCTTCTTCAGTCTATTGTATTCAGTCCTGACATCTCCACTTGAAGATCTAATAGGAATCTCATGCTTAAAATGGCCATCAAGAACTTCTGATTGCCCTGCCACTACTGAAACCTGTCTTTCCTCCACTTTTCCTCATCTTAGTAAATGGAACCATCTTCTAAACCAATTGCTCAAGCAAAACATATCTTTGATTCCTCTTTTCTCTCCCATGCTCCACATTCAATGCAGCTTTTATCAACTCAACCTTCAAAACACATCCTGAATTTTTCTACTTCTCTCCCTCACACCTGCTACCGTCCTAGTTTTAGCCACCTTTATCTATCGCCTAAATTATACAGCGGCCTCCCAGGTCCTCCCCTCCCCCTGTTACTGTCCTCTAACAGGGAATTTTGCATACAGTAATAAGAATTATCTTAAAATATGAAATAATACAGAACTCCAAAGAGAAAAAAAAGATTAATATGATAAGCATTTAAATCTTCCACCCAGTAATCTTTTCTATAAGAGTGAATCAGATCATTGTTATTTCTCTGCCTAAAATAATCTAATTACTATCCCCTGTATTTAGAATAAATTATCAACTCTTTACCATGCTTACAAGGCCCTGTGTGACCTAGTCCTCGCCTATATCTGTACCCTTGTCCTCCTACCCCATTTCTGCTCTCCCACCACAGTAAGTCATAGTGACCTCACACCTGTCCCTAAAACCCACCAAGCTCTCTCCCACCTCAGAAGCGTTGCATTAACTAGTCCCTCGGCCTACAATTTTCTTCCACCAGGTCTCTGCATGGCTTGATCTTTCTTGTCCCAGCTTAAAAACCTCGTGGAAAGACCTTTTCTCTTCATCCAACCTAACAAATTCACCCACTAATCCCTCTCTATCATATCAGCCTATTTTCTCTTCATCATTTTATTTTAAATGGATGCTTTTGTTATTATTTATTTGCCTGTTTCTGTAAATAATTCCGACTTCACATGTACTTGCACATACATGTCATTCATATATATAAGCTCTATGAGACGTGGGATATTGTCAGAATTGAATAACCGTTTAACTGTTTACCCATTTAACTCTGGCACCTAGTAGATGCTCGATAAATGACCAGAGAA
>PVJD01018484.1:0-14315 GCA_004026545.1 Mormoops blainvillei | reverse complement strand
GTGTCTTCTCCTCTTCGTATAAGAACATTGGCCATTGGATTTAGGACCCACCTGGTTAGTCCACGATGATCTTATCTCAAGGTCCTCAAGTATATCTTCAAAGACTCTTTCCAAATAAGGCCACAGTCAGAGGTCCCAGGTGGACAGATCTTTTGGAGCCACCATTCAGCCCACTCCACCCAGGTACCACCTTGTGGCTTTTCTGGTCCCCCTGAGTATGGCACTTGCCCACTTCCGGTTTTTCTGTCTCAGAAGCTGCATCCTGTGAAGCAGAGGTTGAGAGTGGACACTCAGCCTCTCGTCTGGCTCCCTGGTACAAGCGTCAGCTGAGTGAAGCCCTCCAAGGAACGAGTTCGCACCTTCACTCACGGCTGAGAGCGTTTCCATGATGTGTTTCTCTTCTTCCTCCTCCAGTGCCCCCTCGAATCCCTCTGGTTTTGTTTTCTCTCAAGCCCGCCCACTTTCTGCATCGGGGGTGACACCCTCATGGTAGCACCTGTGAGTGCGAGAGGAATGAGCACCAGTGTCCTGCTGTGATGCCATCCTGTTTAGTCCTTACAACACGCCTGGGGGTAGAAATCACTTACCCCATTTTATAGGCAAGGGAACCAAGCCTCCAAGAGGTTAAATTAGTTTACCTAAAATACAAAGCACTTAAATGATGGAACCATGACTCAAAGCCCAGCTACACAATTGCTTGCCCTGTGCCCCTCAAAGGGCACCTTTGTGAGCATAACATACAATAGAAGACCAAAAAAAGCTATCAAACTGAACTACGTAAATTTAAAATTTCTGAATGGCAAACAAAAAACAAAAAACAAACCAATAAAATAGTTGCAGGTCAAGTAATAAACTAGAATACAAATGACAAAGAGTAATGTCCTTAATATGTAAAGAGCTTTTACAAATAATTAAGAAAAATTCCGAACAATTTTGTATAAACTTGGGCAACGGATGAGAACAGGTGGCTCACGGAAAACACAAATAGCTTCTCAACCTCAACCTCCCCTCATGATAAGAGAAATGCAAACTAAAATTGCAGCAAAATACCATTTTTCTTTTCAGCTTTCAGATTGGCAAAGATGAAAATGATTTATACTACATTGTGCTGGCAAAATGCGAGGAGATAGACACACACATACTACAAGCAGCAGTGCCCTTTTGGGAGGCCATTTGGCAAATTTGGTGCTTTAGGGTGTATTTCAATTCTGCTTTCACCACCTCAGTGGTCAAGAATGCTTTGCACCACATATTCCCGTTCCACCTTACTATTCAGGCACAGAAACCCTTTGACGTCCCATTCTACTGCCAGGAATTCCTCCTATAGCTACAATTGCATGTGTGCCATACAGACATATGAAAGAGCAAACTCACTGCAGCACTGCTTGTAATTGCAAAGGGCCACAAAATGCCTAAATTAAGAGGACCCTGGTGAAATCGGTTATGGTACATTGACATTTTTTACATGGAAATGTTATGTAGCTGTTAAAAGTAATGACTAGCTCTCTACGTAATGATCTCCAAGATATAGTATATGCTAAAAGCAAAAATGTGTAACTGTGTAAGCGTCACACTTCCGTTGGCATGTAAATAGAGAAATAAACGTGTGCTTATCGCTGCCTACACTGGCTCTGGAAGGGCATGAAAGAACTCTGTCCTTCTGGGGAGGGTAACTGGGGTAAGAGGAGGAAAGGAAAATCACTATTAATGTTTTCTGAGACTTTTTCCACATGTATATATGACCTATTCTGGTTACTAATTTAAAATTGGGTGGTTGGACCTTAGATAAAAACCCCGTGGGGAGAGCTGATGCTCTCCTGCGCCCAGTGGGCTCAGCCTAAGCAGAGGCTGACATGCAGCACAAACAGTTGCTGAACAGGCTCACAAACAGTTGCTGAACAAATGACAGCCTCTCAGAAAAGAGTGCTTCTGTTTTCTCTTCTAGTCTCAACAGCTAATTGCCATTGATCGATGGCCCTAAAGACTTTCAGAAAGGCCCTCGTTGGGTGGCCCTCCCTGAGCCAGGGACAGCAGGAGCATACCGCACAGGTACAAAGGCAGCTGGCTGTGCGTCCTTCTTGGCGTCCATGCAGGAACCCACGTGGCCGGACAGGTTGAGGTCAATGTGGTAATGGACCTGAATGAGCAGGGCCAGGAGCAGCTGGGGGTAGATGCGCCTCACTCGGCCCAGGCAGCTGTTGACGGACAGGAGCTCACACAGGCCACTGGCTGCCTGGGGGCAGAGGGGAGGCATGTGGGAAGTCCTGACCCACTCTCTCAGCATCCCTGGCAAGGGATGGACTGCTTCTCTAAGAGGTCAGACCTGGACCTTTGCTCTACTCAAAGCCCGGGTCCCCCTCCAGCCCCACCCCCTACCCTGGCCCCTGGCTCTATGGCCGAGCCCTGCACCAGAACGATAACAAAAGCCTCCCCCTCTGACACTGACACACCCCTGGAAGATCGTGGTGGTCACCTTGATCCCACTGCGCCAGTGCGAAGACTACGCAGAGGGGTGACGGGACTTGCCCAAGGTCACCTAGCCCCTGCAGGGCAGAGCTGGATATCAAACCCAGGGTTCCGTGGGTGGTTACAGCATGCCCTGCCTATTCCTCTTGGGTACCACAGGCACAGCCTGCGAGGGGCACCAGTTGGCTCTTTACTTTGGGCCATGAAGCTAGGCTACCCTCACTGCCTTGTGTGGCCGGCAGCCAAAAGAAACAAACCCCAGGTTTGGGCAGGAGCCAGGGAGGACCAGTTGTGGACTCCACACCCACCTGCCTCACACACCTTCCCCTATACCAGCCCTCCGAAGTCCCGGGAATTTGGCTTGGCTGGCATGTGTCCAACCGGGTTCCCAAGGACCCAATTCGCACTCACCGCTGACCTCCCCCTGCCCCCCACAGCTTTTCCACCTATATTCCACTCTGGTCCTGGTCTGGGCCCACCCCTCACACCTGACCCACCGAGTCCTCTCTAACTGGCAGGACAATGTGGGGGCGGGGAGGGGGCGGTGATGGGCTGGGGTCACAAGACCTGATGGCTCATTCTGGCTCCACCACTCCCTGCCCCGCTTTGAGCCTCCGATTCACCCCCCATGAAGTGGAGTTACTGGTCCTCATCCAGCCAGCCCCACAGCTGTGGTGAGAGTTGAATGAAGCAGAGGGGAGGATACTTTCTAAAGAAATGGCTGAAATCTGTGCCACCGCACAGCTGGTCCATTTCATTGTGAAGTGAAAGAACCCGTGGCTTGCTCCCGTGGAAATAAACAACATAATGTGGGCTGGATGAGAACAATAAATGGCTCTGCTTTGTGATTCGCAGGTTAGGAAACCCTTTCACTAACGCTGCCTCACTCTGCTCCACAGGTAAGAGAGACAGGCAGGAGTAATTACTACTCATTGTACAGATCTAAATATGAAGACTAAAGGTGGGGAAGTGGCTGACCAAGGTTATACAGAGAGGCCGTGGCAGAGCTAAGACTAGTGTCTTGGGCTCAAAGCCTTTACACTTTTTGGGAGCCCAAAACTACTGACTGTATTCAACGAAAACAGTCTGTGTTGCAGAGAAAAGTCTCTGGCGATGTGCCATAAGGTTCTGCTCTTGGCTTCATCTTGCTCAAATGGTTTATTAATACCACAAGCTAAAAATTAGTCCAGGCTGTGTCTACGCTCAAACTATGCTTGTTGAACAGGAAGCATGAATGAGTGACCGGAGAATATGCTGGAGAAGTGAATAAATGCCCGCATCAGGGAGGGCATGGGGGCTGATGCCTCATTCATGGAGCTCGGGGCTGGGAGAGAGAGGCAGGGAGATCTGACGGTGAAGCACAGGGTTTGGAGGTAGGAGATCTGGGTGTGTGTCCTGACACCTCCTCTCACTGGCTGTGTGACCTTGGGCGAGACGTGGACCGTTGCTGAGCAAGAGTTTCTTCTCTGTAAAGGATAATACCACCCGCTCCTCCATCCCCCATATCTTTGTTTATTTGCTTCTCTCCATCAGAGCCACCAGAACTTATGAGTGTGCCTGGCACAGAGTAGATACTCAATAACTAATTGTCGAATACAACAGTTCAAAATTTTTGAATTTCTACTGTGTGCCAGGTAAATGTTAGACGTTTACCATCCCAGGCTGCTGATGTAACTGTAAGCAGCAGTACTGTTGCCATCGGTGGATCACAATCATGAGGCTACAGACAGAGACTAACCCAAGGCCACACAACTAGCTGCCAGCAGAGCAGCGTGCTAGAAGCTGGGTGTGTTGAGCCCAGCAGGAGGGGGAGGGTAGGTGGGGGAGGGGAAAGGGGCCAGTGAGGCAGGTCTCACCGCCAGGGGCACGACGGAGGCCCTGCCCTTCTTGGTGGCAGGCTTCTCCTTCAGGCTGTTCAGGAGAAGGTCCAGGAGGTCTCGGACATCACAGCTGGGCTTTCGCAGTATCAGCTGCCTCCACATCTCTGCTCCATTGCTGGGAGGCCAAGGATAAGGTGGTTAGTGGGGACCAGGCCGAGGGACCAGCCCCGCCTCCCACTGGTATCCATGGGTGAGCTGGCAAATTTCTTGAATGGCCCAGAAAATACTCCCTGTGAAGCAGGGGGCTAATAGTGAGAGACAAGCCTATTTATTTCCCAGGTATTATGCCAGGTGCTTTACATACAATTTATTATTTCAGCAAATATTGAGCATCTGCCGTCTTCTAGGCACTAAGCAAATTTCTGGGGATACGGGTATGAGCAGATATTTAAGACATTCGAGGTCACTGAATTCTCACCGTGACCCTCGAGGTGGGTTGTCCTTGCCATTTTACAGATGCAGAGTTGAGGCTCAGAGAGGTGACATCACCCGTCCGAGACTACACAGCTACTGAGTTGTATTTATCAAGAAGTGACCAGGTCTGATGTCCCAAAGCCTGGGCTCCTTCCCCGAGGGCCAGGAGCCCTCTGGGGCCTGGGGCCTGCATCTGGTGCGTCCCTTGGAAAGCAGTACGCCAGGCAGGGGAAGACATCTGTGCCAGGCAGCACCGGTGTGCGGACACTCTGACAGGCCAGCGCACGAAAGTGTTAACCCCACCCTTTCCCCCTTCTGCATGAGCGTTTGAACCTCGCTTTAACTTTCCAGCTCTGTTCCCCTGGAAACCCGTTAAAGATAGTATGCTAGCTATGTTGCTAAGTAACATTGTTTATAGTAAAAATGACCCAATTGGTAAACTGCATCTGGGCTGGGAGGAACTATAAAATAACTATAAGAACCAATGGGGACACTGGAGCACTGAGCCCCCTGGGGTGACTGGCTTTGTCCCTGTGGGGACCCTGGAAGCAAAGTCTATAGAGTTATTTTTTATAAGAAATACTAGCTCCTGTGAGGCCTTAGCCATTTAAGCTAGGGCAGCTTCCGCACCTTTCGCCTGAGAGGTCCAAGAGACCAACCGTTGGAACCAGGGCCAAGGCTAGGGTAGGAAAGTGAAGCATACAGGGCACAAAATTTAAGGAGTCCCTCACTCTCAGGTTCATACAAGTGCAGGCTTATCACCTGAGAGCGAGTGCCTCCTTAAATTTTGTTCCAGCTCTGTCTGACCAGCTTTGGTGGGCTGCTGCAAGGTCTCCTGCAAAGAGGAGCCCATGGCACCGTCCTGTCCAGCCCATGACACCACCCTGTCCTATCTCCTGAGTGACTCTGATGTCAAGTGTGGCCCTGGCAGCCTTGTGAGCCTGAATATTTAGTGGCTCCAAGAAGCAAGCCCTCTGGTGGGCAGTGCAGTCACAAGGTTTAAATTCTTACAGGCGGGAGGACAGAAGTATGTCACCCCAGCCCTCACCACTGACGTCGCTGGCTTCTGTGAATGACGCCAGCTCTCCTTACTAGAAGCACACCCTATTTGCATAGCTCTGCACAAGTGTTTGATATTCACTCTCAACCAGCCATCTCACGATGTGAACCACACACTCTCTGCCTTGATTTAGTTATTCAAAGGTGTGGGAGCATTTCTGGGGCTGGGAGGCCAGAGCAGTCACACTGCTCTGTGGTCTCTCCTGTCCACGAGCTCATCATCTGGCCAGTCCCCTCTGCGCACCGGACCACCTGCTTCCCTGAACGTGGGCGGCATGGTGCATCCTCCTGCACAGGCCCGGGACGAGGAACTCAGCACAACTAGCTGCATTACTTGTCACAACCACCCATCTGGAGTCGAAAGTCAGGGATTATTTCCTCCTTTTGCCTGTGGGGGGAGCTGAAGCCCAGAGAGGACAGGCAAGCTGCCCAAGACCACACAGCAGCTGGAGGCTGAGTCAGGACTGTCGCTCAGGCCTCCTTTCTATGGCATCATGAAAGAGCTCTGGGCTTGGAGCTGGTCAGATCTGAGTTTAGGTCCACTCTGTTGCTGGCTCAGTGGGCGCCTAGGGTAATAAACTTTCCCTGAGCCTCAGTTTCCTCATCTGTAGAATGGGGTTATTGCACTATTAATGCTGAGCAAAGACAGCTAGCAGTGCTGGAGAAGTGCTTAATGGTTGGCACAAGTACCACAGATTATAGAAGAGGGGCCATCTAGAAGATCAAGGGGCTCCTCGGGGGAAAAGAGTCCCAGACCAGGGTGGGGGCTGCTTCAACCCTGAGATGTAGTGGCTGACAATCCCCCCACTTGGTACCTGTCTAGCGGGAGGGGGCACATGAGCAGGGACACAACGACCTCAGTCATAAAGGAGCTGGCCAGGAGAGAGATGGGCAGCAGGGCCACCTCGCGGGCCCGAGGCTCCTGGATGTGGCTCAGCTGCATGTAGATGGCCTGCATGATTTCTGGGATCTGGAGTACAGCGGGGCAGCCGTGAGCAGGCAGAGGGTCCATGGAGAAGCCAAGGGAGATGTGGGAGCATGGACAGGGGAGGAGAGAAAGAGGGACAGGACGGAGCGGGGCACACAGGAGAGAAATGGGGAGGGGAGTGTCTGCTCCTTCCCTGAAAGTGAGCTTCTTGGTCTCACTGCCCACCTCCTCCCCACACCACCAGATGGGTGAGTTCTTTCCCACCTGCAAGTTGGGAGCACCTAGAACTCAGCCACCACCTCTCCTGCCCTGCCTGAGGGATGAGCAGACCCTGTGGGCAGACCCTGTGAGCAGACCCTGCTCCCAGGGGCCTTACCACCTCCAGGGCCCTGTGACGGTACCACTCCAGCACTGAGCAGAGAGTGACCTCTGAGGCCAGCTGCATCATCTCCACCGTGTCTTTCGCCTGAGCCTCTGAGCCGCTTTTCAGCCCTTCCAGGGCTGCTAGCAACAGGTCCTTTACCTGCTGGGGCCCCAAGAAGTCTCCAAATTCCTGAAACAAAGGCACAGAGAGGCTGGCACACATGGACAGACACTGAGCGAGCCATACAGAGATGCGTAAACACCGTCAGATGCACACAGAGGTCAGCAGGGAGAGCCCACCATCTCTGGGGAGGAGCTGCGAAATAAAGGGTAACACGGCCTCAGAGCTGGGTGACAATGCCCACTTGCTGTGGCACCGACCAGAGGGGTTGTGGGCACTCAGGATGGCCCATGTGGTCAGGGAAGCCTTCCTGGAGAGATGGGAGGGGTGGGCAGGGGAGGGTATTGGGCAGGCTGGTGCTGTCCTTCTCCCCCATTCCCGGGAAGGCCCAGGGCTGATGGGCAGCAGGCAGTCACCGCGATCACACGCAGGATGTTCTGGCATGGGCTGACGTGGTTGTAGGGCCCCAGGAAACGCCTGTTGCTCTCATACAGTTCCTTCTTGTTGATCTCTTTCTTATCCCTGGCTCCTGCAAGAAGAGGACCTTCTCAGTGAGGCCCGATCACCCGTTCTTTAAAACTTTTTGTCAAACATAGATGTAGAAAGTGCATAAACCATAGGTAATCAGCTTCATAAATTTTCAAATGCTCAACCTATCCATGTAACTGGTGCCTAGGTCAAGAAACAGAACATGATCAGCACTCCAGAAGCCCCCCTTGTGCCCTCTTTCAGTCCACTCTCCCCCTCCCCCACCCAGAGTAACCACTCTTCCGACTTCTCAACCCACAGATGAGATATCCTTGCTGTCGGACTTCTATAAACGGACTCATATATTATGTTATCCTTAATGTCTGGTTTTCACTTAACATCATGTGGGTGAGATTCACTGACCCCGTGACAAGTAGCATCGCTTCATTCATTCTCAGTGCTGCCTAATTTTCCATGGTACGAATTTGCTACAGTTTAAGCATCTGTTCTACTCCTGACGGATATTTGGGTTGTTTCCAGCTATTACGCATAGTGCTGCTATAAACATTCTAGTAGGCCTAGTCCCTGTCTTCTGGTGAGTATATGTACACGTTTGTTAGGCGGTTAGCTAGGAGAGAAATTGCTATGTCCTAGAGTAAGCAGAGATTCGGCTTCAGCGGATACTGGCAGCTTTCCACAGTGGAGGCCAGCCACACTCCCACCAGCAGTGCACGAGAGTTCCAGTGGCTTCACACCTCGCCAGCATGTGGCCTTGCCTGTTTCATTTTTGCCATTCTAGTAGGTGTGTGGTAATACCTCTTTTAATTGGCAATCCCCTACCCCTGGCATTTCCAATCCCCCTTTTCTGCTTTTCTTTTTTCACAAAGATTCATCATCATCTGACTTACTATAGGTGTTACTTTTTTATTTTGTTCTCTCCTGACAACAAGAAGGTAAGCTCAACAGGGAGGACTATTTAATTAATTAACCTTATCTTCATTTCTATACTGCTGTGTCCCAGTGCCTAGAATAGTATCTGGCACATGATGGGTCTGTATTTTCTATTGAAGGAAACACATTTCAGAGGCGTTCCCTGAGCCCTTCCTGTGGCCTGGCCTGGGTCCCACCCGGATCTCCCAACCTAGGCAAGACCTGGGCCCAAGAACGGTGCATCAGGTGGAGTGACCACATGGACCAAGCGAGTGGGCTTTTTGTAAAGGGAAGGAGCTTGAGACCGGGAATCAGGCAAAGCCAGGTCCATATCCTAGCTTTCCTGCTTCCTACAGTCAGGAGCCTGGACAAACCACTTTTCTCCCAGAGAACCGAACAGAGTGGGTTTGGCCTTGGGTTGCCAGATGAAATACAGGATAACCGGTTAAATGTGAATTTCAGGTAAACAAATAATTTTTAGTGAAAGTATATCTCAAATATATAATACTTTCAATCAAGTTATTCACCGTTTATCTGAAATTCACATTTAACCGAGTGTTCTATATTTTTATTTGCTAAACCCAGAAACACTAGCTTGGTCTGTGCTATTCCTGACCTTACGGCTGCTGATTAACATGGCTTATGTCACCTTTACCCATCACTCAGGAGGTCTGAGTGGTTCCCGGGCAGCAGGGGAAATAGTCCAGGGGACAAATCTTTGTCCCAAATGCTAGAGGCCAAGAAAAGCAAGGACACCAGACAGATCCCAAAAGGGTGAAACTAGTAAGATCATCACTGTAGGCAGGGAGAAAAGAAAACTCGATTTGACAAGTGCCTATAATGTGTGGTACTAAGCTGGTCTCTTTACATACATGATCGCATTTAAGCTTTCAAAAAGATTGTGAGTTATGCTCTTGTACCCTTTTCTACAGGTGAATAAATCCAGACCTGGACAAGAAAAGTACTTGCCTGAGGTCACACAGTTAGGAAGGGCCAGAGCCAGGTCTTGTACCTAGGTCACTCTGCCTCCAGAGCCAAGGAAGTTTAAAGAACGTGCCAAGGTCCCTTGATTTGGGGCAGTGTTGAGACTATAGAAAAAAGGAGGATGCAAATAACAGGTGATACTGTGCACCTCTGGGGGCAATGCTATCTGGATACCTGTGTCAGCCCATGCCATACCGCTAGCTCCCTGAAGAACATCCCAGGGATGTTCTCCACCTATAGGTTTGAATCACTATGATTCTAAGATAGAATCTGTTCTTTGTTCATTCCTTCATTCACTATTTGCTGAGCACACACCATGTGCCTGGTCCAAGGCTAGCACTTGGAGATTCAGTGGTGAATGAGACACAGCCTTGCCCTGCCCTCAGATGAGATTATAGTCTAGTGGGGAAGACAGACCAGGGGCTATCATGCCTAGGTATACATGGTTCCATGGGAATGCGAAAATGAGAGCCACAAATTAAACTTGGAAGGATGAGGAAAAGCTTAGATAGAAGGATTGCTTAAATCAAAATAGGCTTGTTTGTAGCCTTTATCTCCTGGTCCTGTGGGGACTAAGTCTTTGTACCTCTGCAGACACCATCAGACCCTTCTCCACTGTCTGCCACCAGTGTCTTGTTGCTAATGCTTCATTCAAGTGCCTGGCTGAGTGCTTGCTCAGAAGCCTTGCTTCAGAGGTACTCCAGGCTTACGTTTTTGGAGCTCCAGGATGGTGTAGAGGATGATGATGCCCTCCAGAGCCTCCCGGCCAATGTCCTCATCAGGATCCCCAATGCGAAGGGTGAGTCTCCCCAGCAGAAGTCCCAGTGCTGGGAATCCCGAAGACATCTGTGTATATTGTAATCTTAGGAATTGAGTCTTATAGGTTCAATAATGCTATACAGTAAATGGTGAACGGATCCAGAATGTCTGTCCCTGATAACAGAGCCCTCTGAGGATGGTAAGGGCCACCTGAGAATCTCTGGACAGATGCACAGGTTCCCTCAGAGCTGGGGAGATTCTCCCTAGGAATGCCCCCCCACTACCCGCCTCCCAGGGGTCACTCACAAAGACAGGTAGGGTGAGAAGCGTGTGGTTCAACACAGAGACATTGCTGTTCACAGCACGTGCTCGTTCATGAACCTTTCCAGAGTTCATCCAGGGCCCCAGGGGCTGTGAGGACAAGGGTAAGATTCAGAGCTACAGGCTGGTTTCCAACCTCTATCGCCTGGGCAGGCAGGCCAACCTTCACTGATCAGCTTCTGGGGAGAGCATAAAAACCACTCCCCATGGTTCCCCTCTTCTTCTTGGAGAATAGAGAGTCATGGAATCCCAAAGCTGAGAACAGGACCGAAAGACCAGAGGCAGAATGGTCAATGAGGAGAGAGATGAAAGATGGAGAATCATGAGGCTCAAAGAGAGAGACAGGAGCAAGAATGAAGAGAGCAAAAATATGGGGACAGCTACAGCAGGGGCATGGAGGATAGGGTGGGAGTGAAGAGGCAGGGGTCTGGGACAGAGGGGCAGAGCACTGGCACAAGATCACATCCTGGTCGAATCACTCCTTCTGGGTCCAACCCTCATCACCCCCTACACACCCATTCCTGAGCCAGTCCTCCTTTCTTCTCCACCCTTCCCCTCCTCCCTGTCCCCACACCTCCAAAATGCTCTTCAGCCCAGCAGGAGTGGGGTCCTCAACAAAGAGAGCGTTGAGCAATGTCTGCAGGGCATCCAAGGTCTGACGGTAAAGTGTCTGTGGACAAGAGAGAGACCACACCACCAGGGGGCTCTGGAACAGACCCTAGCCCCAGGCAACCCCTTGTGTGGACCCAGGAAAGCTGCTTTCTCGTCACACCCCTGAGACTAACTTGATGTATGATATTGGACATATTACTTTCCCTCCGTGGGTCACAGTTTCCTACTCGACAAATTGGTAATTATTATCCCTGCACTTTTTACCTTATAGGGGAAGGAAGCAGACACTCAGTATTTGCTAAGAATCTACCATAGGTCAAGTAAGCAACAAATGAGAGGGTGGGTGGGAAAATTCTCTAGAACTACAAGAGCTAGGTAAACTTTCATTGTTGTCGCTAGGGAAGTGCTCTGACTGCTTTTTTAATTGCTACTCCTAGACCTAAATCGATTTTCCAAGCTGCCTCTTCCTGGAACCATCTCTCCCCTGCCCAGGTTCTTCCTCTGTCAACCACACCACAGTCCTGGAATTGTTTCAGGAAGGTGCAGGCGTTACACGTACACGAGGCTGAGCAGCGGGTTTCAGCCACTCTGGAAAGGCCCTCTTCTCTCCTCCGCCTCCCCTTGCCCTGCCAGCTCCCCACATCTGCCTCTCACATTGCTATTGTTCAGGCTTCCTGAGTCTGTTCACACCAGGGTTACACCACAACCACGAAGAAAACCTCACTCTCCAACTACCTTCTCCTTCCCTCTCATCTGTAGCTCATCACTGTGCAGCGCTGACCTCTTCTGGCTGGACCTGTTACTACAAGAGGGCTTCTTCTGTCTTGCCCTGCCCAAACAAGGATTACCCCCCCATTTTTCCTTTGGGGCTTCTCTCAGCGCACCACTTCTGGGACCCAGAGCCCTCATACTGCCAGGCGGCCTGCCCCTCCAGCTCCCTAGCCTCACTTTTCAGCGCTCTCGCCTGGCCCTGGGCTCCAGCCACGATCCCTCAGTACCATCCTTGCAGTCACCAGGTTCTCTCCATCCTCAGGTCTCTGCACAGGCTGCCTAGCATGCTTTCCCATCGACCAGCCCCACCTCCTTCGCTAATTAACTCTTCTTTAACCTCTCAGCTCCAGCACCATGACCCCTGACCCCATCTAAGCCAGGTCCCCCCACCCCCATTCCAGGCTCTTTATAGCACCAAGTACTTCTTGCTTGCCACATTTACCGGTGTTGTAATTTTGCATTAATTGAATGATTCTCTGATAATGTCTTTCTCCTCTCTGCCCTTGCGCCTACTGTATCTCACCCCTGTACTCCTGGAATAGGCCTTCTGTTAACATCAGATGAATGAATGAGCCTTACTTACCCTGAACTGAAATGATACTCCCTTAACTTTCCCCGGTAACGCTACAACCTACACGAAGGGTCACCTCTGACCGCTTCTGCTAGGACAACTGCAGAGGTTTAAAGATGTTCATGTGAGTGAGCTCTTTGAGGTTCTACTCCGCTGGGCCTCAGCCCAGCGCTTCTTCCTTGTAGCCCTCCTCTCAGTGCTGGCCACCGTCTCTGGCCATGCCAGCATGTGTGCACAGCCCTCTCATAGGGCAGGGCTCAGAAGTAAATAGAACGCTTCAGATGAGGGATTGATCCCTATTCCAAAGATTCATTCATTCACCAAACATCCCCCTCAGGCCAAGGGAGGGTGAGCAAATTCCCCGAGGCCCAGCAGCTTGAACAGCCCTTCTTTCCCTGCTGGGACACCTGCCATGTGCTCACTCTGAGGACCCCGGACGGCCCAAGGACCCGCAGAGGGGGAGCTGCTTACCTGTATGTGGTCAGCCTTGGCCTTGTCTTTCTCCTGCATGGCCTGCACAGAGGGCAGGGAGAACACACTCTTCACACACGTGTTCACCATCTCTGACCTTTCCCGAACACCCAGGACGGGCTGGGTGTGACTGGTGAAGAGACAGAAAGCGAAGGTATGGAGTGAGGGAGGGGCCCTCTGGCCAGAGGTTGGAGCTATGAATGCAGGGCTGGGGTGAGGGCAGCTCGATGGGGGGCCACAGGTGGGTCTGAGATTCAGATCCACAAACGGTGAGACTGGGGTGGGGGGCGTGGGGAGTGGGTTTGGAGGGCTGACGGCCCTGGCAGGGACTCAGGCGAGGGGAGAGGAGAAGGCAGGGGAGTGGGGCTAGGGCACAGCAGAGAGGGCCCACGAGTGAAAGGCAGAGCCCATGGGAAGGAGAAAAGGGGCTGGGGGCTGGGAGCGGGCGGTGGACACCTCAGCTGCGTCAGGGTCTCCATGGCCTGCTGGCGGACGGAGCTGGAGAGGGAATCCAAGGGCTCCTCCTGGATCTGCCTCTGGACAGGGCACCACGAAAGGGCCGATGAGGGGGGCAGGCAGCTGCAGACCAGCAGACCTGAGGCTACCCCTCCAGGAGCAGGCTATAGCAACACCTCTGTGCCCGTCAGGTCTCCAGGGCGGGGGTTGGGGGGCAGTTTATTCCTCAAACCTGTCTGGAGCCTCACTTCAAAGCCACCAAAACACCCTGCGTGCTAACCAGCTGCACCCCTCGAGTGGGGTTCGCCAAGAACTCTTTCCGAAGCCTCCTGGTAGGGAGGTTTATTTAAACCATGGGCTGGCCCAAAGCAAAAACACCATGAAGGGCCCTTGAAAGAAATCCAGTTGAATTCCTTTAAAAATGCCCTTCTAATTCCTTCTCACTTTTGATCTACTACCTACACACAATAGGTGCTCAATTAATGTTAGTTAAATGAAGGTATCGAGGGCAAGGATGTTTTCTCTCTTTAAGGGACCCAAAGCTAACATCAAAATACAGTTTTGGGTACTTCACGGGTTATCCCCACCCAACACATTTTGGCGGATAACTAAGAAGTGACAGTATTTAGCGAAAAGGTAAGGAAATACCGCACCAGGAGTAATTTTGAGTATTAAATAATCATAACTGCTCCTGGGTACATAGTGCTTTACAGCGAACTAACCATTGGGTTGTGTCCTACC
>PVJD01018483.1:0-14330 GCA_004026545.1 Mormoops blainvillei | reverse complement strand
TTGATGGTACTTCCCTGGGTCTAATTACGAAGGGCTTTGCAGGAAGCCTTACAAGCTGAAGACGAAGATTTCACCCATGCCGGTGTCCCCCAGGGTCTCAGTCACCATCGCTGGGTGCCCTCATCTCATCCACCCCTGGATCTCCGTGTTCTGTGCCTGAAGGAGGGCTTTGGACTCCCACTGAGTACTCCAGCTCCCCTCGTTTGTGTTGAATCAACACTTTGCTGCCACCCTGCCAGGCACTAATCCTTATTCATTTCAACACAGATTTATTAAGTCTTACCATGTGCTGAGTCCCGCATGTGAAACAGGGTGTCATGGGTGACTGGTACGAGCTCAGGCGTATCTAATGAGTGGATCGCGGCACTTCCCTCCCCTTCCCAAGGGTCTGTTCCCAAGACTCAATGGGCTTAGGGTCAGAGATGTGGGTTGGGAATGGCACTCGACAATAAAAAGCATAAACTTACCATTGAACACACCTGCTTTGATGCTTCTGGGTCCAAATACTGTGTCAAAATGTCACAGCTCTTGTAGACCATTGGAAATGGAGGAATCAGGAAAGTCGTTGCAACTGGGTGACGTAGATTTGAGATTATGATATTGAAAGCAATGGGTGAAATGATGGGGGTGGGTGTTACTTCCTGGGCTGGGGGCTAGGAACTGGGGGGCATAGAGAGAGAAGAGAAGAGAAGAGAAGAGAAGAGAAGAGAGGATGAGGGAGAGAACCCTGGGTACAGTCCATTGAAAGAGTGGGAGGCCAAAGGAGGCATGGTTTCAGCAATGGGGGCAGAACCAGACGGGCTGAGAGCTTAAAGAGAGGGGGATGGTTCACAGTGTTGAGGACATCCAGGGCCTGGTGGTCATTTGGGTGTTGGTGACCTTGGGTATGGCCACCTTTGTGACCATGAGGCAAGAACCACAGCGTAGGGAGTGGGGAGTTGAAGAGGTGGATGGGGAGGCAGGGAGCCTTGGCCATTCTTAGAGGAGGTGGGCAGTGAGAGGGAGGGGTTGTCTTGGGGTAGGGGGAACTTCGGTTCGGAGCCAGTTTGAAGAAGAGAAGGGTCTCCTTGGTGCTGTGCACATCCTAGGCATGTATATGGAGTTTGCTGGCTGGTCATCTTTTCACGTGTATAGGGCGTCCTTATTCACCAAGTCCTTCCGCCCCTCAGCAACTACTGAGCATCTGCTGTGTGCCGGTTCTGTTCTCTGTTTGGGGGTATGGCTGTGAAAAGGTGGTCAGGATCCTTGCCTTCCAGGATCTTTCTGTCTAGTGTGGCGAGAACGTCAATGAGCACGTGATAACGAAACCACCTTCTGAGGGCTAAAATAGAGATCACATCCACTGGGCTTCAGTCAGAGAAGCGGCATCACTAGGGATGGTACAGGAAAAGGCTTTGTTACTGGGGTTGGACTGTACTCACGTGTTGGGGGCTCGAGGGCAGTCTGCGTGGGCTGCGGCCCAGCATCTGGGTCAGGTCTGAGTCTCTGTAAGCTGGCCAGAGGGTCAGGTAGGGAAGGTGGATGTGGGCGAGAGCAAGGGCGCTGGGATCCGCATCTGTCTCCCCCGCTTCCAACCTCGATGCCCTGAGTGGCCTGCTGGACCAGCTGGTGCCCTTCACCACAGACCTGCACACATGCTTGGCCCAGGATGCGGAGAAGTTGAAGGGGAGGTCAGGCGGAGCTGGGGGAGCTGCAGAGCCAGGTGCCGTCTCTTGCCAACAAGGGGGGCAGCAGAGAGGAGACAAGGGTGTGCCCTGCCCCAACCTTCAGAGCACAATACACACACGTAGTGGCTGCTGCTCCACTCTCACCTTCTGAATCTCACGCAAGATGTCTCTTGCTCCCCATGCCACCCCAGCACCACCCAGGGGAGGGAATTTTGGGAGAGGTCATTTCAGCTCAGTGAATTGCATTGTGTTAGGGGCAGGGCACTGACACTGAGCAAAGTTCTCCCAGAGATGAAGTGGGATAATGTGGTAGAGATGGGGGCGGGATGCTGCTTTAGCTCAGGTTGGGGGACGGAGGCGGGGGAGCTCCTCTGAGGAAGTGGCATTTGTGACAATACCTGGGGAAGAGCTTGGCATGTTCCAGAGACAGGGACAAATGCAGGTGGCTGAGACCTGGAGATGGGCAGAGAGGCCACAGAGAGTCTGAGGGGCGCAGGGCCAGAGCAGGTAGAGGCTTGCAGGCCATGATTGCATTCGATTCTGGTTTTAGCAGGACAGGGGTGTGGCGTGATTTAAGCTTTTCACTATTTTCTTAAAGATTTTATTCATTTATTTTTAGAGAGAGGGGAAGGGAGGGAGAAAGAGAGGGAGAGAAACACCAGCGTGTGGTTGCCTCTTGCGCGCCTCACACTGGGGACCTGGCCGGCAACACAGGCATGTGCCCTGACTGAGAGTCGAGCCTGTGACCCCTTGGTTTGCAGGCCGGTGCTCAAGCCACTGAACCACTCCAGCTGGGTCTGATTTAAGTTTTTGAAAACTCACTTGTGCTGCTGGTTGTATGAGGGACTATAGGGGGCCGGGGGCCCCCTTGCAGATGGCGGGCTGCTATAGGGTCTAAAGAGCAGATGATGGCAGGCAGGAAGGGGTGCTAGCTGTGAGAAGAAACAGGTGTTTGGATTCTGGGTCTATTTTGCGGATACAAATAGCATTGAACTCGGTTTGTGATGAATGATAGAGAGGGATTAAATAGCAGAGTTATCCTGAGCTCCTTTGGTCCTTGCTTCTGGAAAGGCCATCCTTTCCCTAGCGGCTTCCTTGATAGTGGCCTCTGTTCTCAATGGCTATGACAACCTTTCCCTGCATCCTCTCTTGTCTCCTTTCACCCAAAATACAGGGCTGGCCTCCCCCATTCCTAGCCCCACCACAGCATCCTGTGCCTTTAAAATGGGGAGAGAAAGGCCAGATGAAATGTATTTTCTTAAAGTCCTGCCCTAATGAGAGGCAAAGAAAGATGATAATCAAAACAAGAACCAGCCTGGGGGCAAAAAGGAAAAGATTTTTATCCTCCCAACCCTGCAAGTTCCCCTCTGGCTCCGAGAAGCCTCAGAAGAATTCTCTCTGAACGTATGAGTAATACCTGGAAAAAAATGCTGTCCTCTGAGCAGAGGGAGAGGATGGAATGATTCGGTGTTTGATTAGAATTTATTTGCAACTCGCGGCCTCCCTGGTGCCAGCCTCCCACGCCTGCTCTTGCTGGTGGCCCCTGCAGGGCTCCGCGGCCGCCGGAGAAGCAAGGTGAGGCAAGAGGAGGGAGGGTGGAGAAGGGAGAGGGAGAGAGGAGGCTGAGGGGTCTGCAGGCTCCAGAGAACTTCCAAGTGTCCTGTTGATGGCAGGGACAGGGGGAAGAGATGTGCACTCCTCTCACTATGCCCAGCGAGGGGGACAACGGGGTGGCAGGTCTAGCGCAGCTCTGAAAAAGAGCCCGCTGGGTTTACTGGGCCTGGGGGCGGGCTTGACTACTAGCTTGCTGTGTGATCTTGCATAGCTCATGGACCCTCCCTGGGTCTCAGTGTCCTCATCTGGTTTCAACAAACTTTTAAAGACTTTAGTGGCTATGATTTGAGACAATTTCCACATGCCTTTCTGGGAGCCAGTTTTATTCTCACCACATTGGGTTGCGGGAGGTTCCCCGTATGTCCAAGCGGGGGAGTGGTCTGGGGCAAAGGGGAGGGGCCAGGACCACACTAGAGTATTAAAACTTTGGGGCAAAGGCTCTCCCTTTTTTGGGGGGGCCATTTCTATAGGACTGGGGTAAATCACACCAAGTGACTCTTTTTCCCATCTCTTCATTCATTCATTCATTCATTCATTCACTCTTTCATTGATTCACGATTCATCGCAGGCTGCACGCCTGTTGTTATACTGGGTTTAAGGAACAAGACCCGGTCCCTGACCTCACAAAGCTCTTACATGGTGGGGGAAGGGCACACACATGGGGCTGGGGGCCCTGAGGAAAGGGCCCTGACTTGGACTTTGGAGGTCGGAGAAGGTCTCCCAGGGAAGCTGACATCTACTCTGCGACCCAAAAGGTGAAGAGGGAGAAGCCAGGAGAGGAGACAGGAAGGGGAGCGCCAGGAGGAGAGAGAGGTCTATGTGAAGATGTGGGGAGAGAGCAAGCAGGGTATGAAGGGAGACAGCAACACACCAGTGTGATGGGACGGGAGCCCTGGGTGGGGAGGGCAGGGCAGAGAGGGGTTCATATTTCCTCCTGGGGCCGTCGGGGCCGTGGAAGGCTTGGAGCAACATCTCTGCAGGACGGCACCTGGCCAAGAACATCTCAGGGCTGTGGGTGTCTCTCTGAGACTCAGGGCTTTTAAGGCCCTGCCCCTGGTGTTCTCTTCTTTCACCCTGGCGCTGGACGGTTATGATTGAGACACGTATGAGGGGGAACTACAGTTCTTTAGCATCGATCTAGGGCTTCAATGGGTAAGACCTTCGGAGAGGCAGACTTTGGCTCCTTCACGGAGTCTCACGCTGGGTCTGGCTGCCCTAGTGGGAGAGAACCTCCATCCTTGAGGTAGCCGAGTGGCCATCTGTCCAGCTCTGGAAGGAAGAGTGACTGGGGTGGATGGACTGTCCCCCTGGAGTGAAGAGGCTTGAGCACAGACACACCTGGTTTCCCAGCACTGGCTCTGTCATGCACTAGCTGTGCATCCTTGGGGAAGTCAGTTAACCTCTCTGAGCCTCAGCTCTCTTATTTATAAAGTGATATTAATAGCATGCACTTCCCAGAGCGGTTGTGAGGGTTAAACAAGGTGAAGACGATGGTGGTGGTGACGATGACGTCGATGGGGCTAAGGGGGATGGCGGTGGTGACAGTGATGGCAATGATATCAACAGCTAATAGGCACTGAGTCTGAGACCTTCGTAGCTGTGGAGGTCCCGCCTTCTGGACCGAGGCACTCATCCGCCAGCCGGGGGCGCGCCTGCCGAGAGCTCACTGCTGAGTGCTCCCTTGGAACCACTGTGTCCAGGTCACAGCCCTCCTGGGGTGCAGCCCTCTGGCCTCAGTGTGGGAGAACTTGAAGGGCGACCCTGCCCCAGAGCTCCAGACTGTGGCGACTTCAGAGCAGGCCAGCTTCTCCTTCTGCCCAATCCTGCGGCCTGCACCCCTCCCAGGCGCTTTCCAGGAGCCCCCTCAATGAACCTCCTGCGTCCAAATCTTCATCTTTGAGGCTGTTGATCGGAAGTCCGCCCGAGGCCAGCCCTTCGCCCACAGCATCTCATGTAATCCTCCCAACAGCCCTTTGAGGGAGGCTGGGTTAAACCATTTTGACACACAAGGAAACTGGAATAAAGAGATTAGCTCTCTGCTTGTAGCCACACAGGGTTGTAAATGGGAGAACTTGGACTTGAACACATGGTACTTGGCTCCACAACCCAGCCTGTAACCACCCTCTACAGCCTGGCTCATCCCAGGCACTCAGCAAAGGGCAGTAAGTAGTTGACACCCTGTCGTGCCCTGAGAGTTGGGCTCAGGATGACTCTGGATTCCTGCCATTTTCTCTAACACTCGCACGTCCCCTCCCCCCTCCCCATCTGGCCTGCAGCCCCTATAGTAGTAGCAGCAGTCTTCGTGAGCCTCCCCTGCGAGCCAGCATCGAGCAGAGGAAAACAACACCCCCCTCAGCCACCCACTCCCCAGCTGCCAATGTCACACCACTGTTAACGCCACCAGGGTGGGTGTCTTTGCCTGTGCGCTGCCTCATATGTGGTCGGTGCTGCTGGGAGAACTGCTGGCAGGAGAGATTTGAAATCAGATTTCGCCTTACCCTGAGATCTGAGACCCTGGAGGACCAAGGCCCTGGCCAGGCCAGCACCTGTGACAAGCAGTCTGAGAGCAGTGTCCTGCTCAGGTGAGGAGACCTGGCTCTAGCCCCAGTGACCCTCCACTCCTGGACTCAGGAGGGGCCCCTGCGCTCCTCTGGGTCTCGGCTCCCCAGCCAGAGATGGGCAGTGGACCTCTAAGGGCCCTTCAGAATTAGTGTGACGTAGCTCCCAACACGTGGATGGCCCACAGCCTCTGAAGATCCAGAAAGCCGTCTCCTGATTCACTGGTGTAGCGCTTTACGATCTGTTAACACCTTCACAGACATGGCTGCATGCGAACCCCTCAGCACAGCTGTGAGGCTGGACTATCGATTACCTTCCCACGTGGGATGGTGAGCAGAGGCTCAGAGACCAGATGCAACTTGGCCTCAGGCCATTTGATCTTTGAAGACTCTTGACATCCCTTCATTTTTAAACTACAGATAAAACGATGTTGCTAAATATCAGAATTGAGAGCTTAGAAATCACTGGGGTCCTGCTGTTTGACAGGTAGTGCCCCAAGGCCTGAGGGCACCCGCCCCCACGTGGCACAAGGACCAGTGGCAGCTCCAGAGTCAGGGCCGAGTCTGGGGCTCATTCTATTACTCATTTTGGGGTGTTCTTCAAGTTTTATGTCATGAATTATTTCCCACTTAAGACTAAAACTTAAACCCCTAATGGGAAGGCCAACACCCCACAAGCTGGTAGACATGTGGTCTCTGCTCCTGATTGCGTGTGCGGGGACATGATTGGGCCTGCTTCACCTTGTGACAGACAGCTGTGGGCGTGCACAGTTGGTGGCGGCTTCATGTGTTTATTTTTCTATCACGGTTGCACAGGTGGCCCAGGGAGGAGGTGAGGCTGAGCAGCGGGGACAGAGAAATGTGTGTGTTCTGGCAAATTTGGGGAATTAATTCTGAGGTTGTTCCAAGGAGAAAATGATGTTTTGAATCAGTAGTTATACATCTGGGCTCACTGCTTCTTAAAGAACACCTTGTTTACTTAAGTGTTCTGTTTACAGATTTATTTATACCTGGTTCAGTTTCAGAAAGGGTCTGAGGTGGCTAGTTATTTAATTAGATTATGAGTTCCTTGAGGGCTGGAACTACTTTCATTATCTCTCCTCTTTTGACAGGCTAACTCACTCCTGCATGTCACTACCTCTTGTGTTCCCCTAGCTGGATTCTATGCTTCTCTCTGTTGTAATAATCTATTTCTATGTCTTTGTTTTCCACTGAATTATGAATTCAGTGAGGACAGGGATGATGTATTACACATCTCAGCATCTCATCCAACCACCTATCCATCCATCCAACCTTCCATGATCCGTCCATCCATCCGTCCATCCATCATCCATGTATTCACACAACCATCCATCTTTTCTTTCCAAATCAAGAAAGTTAAACAGATGAAGTCAAACAAGATGAACTACAAGTAGTTTTCCTTTACCCGGTATCCAGTTTGTTCCAAGCATGGTGCTAAAGTGTAGCCCGTACATTAACTAATTTGAGTAAATAAAACTAAAATCTGCCAAAGACTCCAGGAGGTAGGATTATTATCACCATATTTCAGATGAGGAAACTAACATGGAGAGTGTTTTAGAAACTTGCCCAAAATCACATGGTTGGTAAATGGTAGAGCTGAGGTGTGAAGCTGGGCCTCTGACTCCAGAGCCCATGATCCTTTGCTTCGCCAAGATGGGAAACACTTCTGGGGGATATGATTGAAGCCGACGTGTACAGTCTCCCCACAACAACCCAGCCTTTCCCACTCCCCATCCTCAGCTTCTCTAAGCTCAGACCATCTCTCCACCCTGTCTCCTACTCTCTCCCAATAAAGACCATGGTTCCTGATCTTGACCTCTGGGGAGAGGGGGAGAAAAGGCTACAGGGAGTGGGCATTCCCTACAGTAGTCCTGAGGTGAGGAGGAGGAGGAGACAATTCTCCACAGGAAGCCCAAAGCCCTCATCTCCTGCCCCGTCCTCTGGGGAGGATCAGAGCACCGGGAGGTGTGCCGCTCTGCCGTGAGTGGGCTGTGATGAGTCAGTGCTACCAGGAGGGTCACTCAGTGCCAAAGCATCAGGCCCCAGAAGCCCTTGGGCCTTTGAGGAGAGGAAACCTCACTGTTGAAGTTCGCCAGAAGCCAAGCGGAGTTCACGGAGAGGACCCCGCCTGAGCTTGCGGGGCTGTCCACCCAACGCCCTCCGGGCACCTAAAATCTCCCAGAACTAAACATGCTTCCTTTCTGCTCCACCTCTTCCACCTGCTTTTCCCTTGTCCTTCTCTGTCCGGGGAAAGGACACCACCATCCATCCTTTAGCCTGTCCCTTCCATGTTTCTTCAGGTAACGGCGCTTCTTTTCTTGGTGCCATCGTTCCTCTTCCAGTCTAGGTCTAATGGGACCAGCCCACCAGCATTCTACTTCCTGGCCACGGGGCAGGTGGAGTGGGAAACATCCACATTAGGCCAATCATTGTCCCCCAGGCCTCAGGCCACAGAACCAGGTGCAGAGATGGACACCTGACCGAGCCTGACCAACCAGAGCTCTTCCTTGGGATTTTGCTACCTGGAGCTGATAGGAAGAATGTCTTTTCCTAATGGTCACAAGGCTTTAAAAATATGAGTCCTGAGCTCTTTGCTGTTGGACAGAGAATGACACCAAGACACCAATGGGAAGACGGCATCCTGAAGGAGCCCGAGGCCCACGTTCCTGTTGCTCCTGAAGTCGATTCCAGCTCTTGACTTCCCTCTGTTTGTTTTTGGGGCGGGAGTGAGTGGGTGGGTAATGTATTTGTCCTTTTCCTTTATGGTCTGATTGTGTTTCTGTTGCTTGCAGTCAAAGAATCCAGGCGAGCATGTTGCTTAATCCAGCAACTCAAGTATCGTTCTTGGTCCAGCCTCCCCTGTTCCCCCTCATCCAATCAAAAGCAAATTCCTTAAACTCTGTCCTCTGATGAGCTCTCTGCCCACTTCTCTCCATCCCCACAGCCTATTGGATTTGGGGGAATTTTCTCTCTGGGTCCAGACTTACCCTCTCCAATCTCTTACTGTAGCCAGAGAAATCCTTGTAGCACAGATTTGACCTGATTTTCTATGGCTATGAAACCCTTCAGTGGCTTTCCCTTCACTCTCAAGACAAAGTCCTAGCCTTAACTTTTTATTTTTAAGGTTTGAAATAATCTTAGATTCATGGAAGTGTTGCAAAGGTACTACTGAGAGTTCCCATCTACCCTTTACCTCACTTCCCCTAATGGTAGCATCTTACATAACCATGATATGTTCGCTAAAACCAAGAAATTAGCATTAGTTCAGCACTGTGGATGAAATTAGAGATTCCCTCAGTTTTTCCAGCCTTGCCCCTTTTCTTTCCTAAGCTCTGATCCAGGGTACCAGGTTGCACTTAGAAGTGCTAGCCTCTCAACAGGGCATTGAACGTCGTTTTGTGACCTGGCCTCTGTTTACCTCTCAGTGCATCTCTAGCCCTTCGCCATACACCTTTCAGCTCTGGCCACTCTGATTTACCTGCGGCTCCTCCAACAGTCAGACCTTTTCTTGCTTCTCTCCGTCTGAGGAGATCCTGTTCCCTTGCTTGGCCTAACTAACATTTACTCATCCTTTAAGATTCCGTTCAGTTAGCGCTCCTTGGAAGCCTCCTTGACCAAACCGAGCTGACCCCTGGGCTTCTCTAGCTCCCATGCTCTCTCCATCCCTTCGCTCTTCATCTTGGACTTTGGTAATCTGTTTCCTGTCCTTCCCATTGGGCTGGAGCCCCCTGGGGCCGGCGCTCTGCTTCATTTATCTCTGTGGGTACTTAATGAATGCCTGCAAAATGAATGAAGTTAGGAAAAAGTCAATACCTACACAAACATCAGCAATAGCTCAGAGGGAAAAATCGGCTGGCCGGGGGAAGCTTCTTGACTTGAATCCTGGAGGATGGAGTAATAAACTAACATTTATTGAGCATAGACTATGTGCCCGGCATTATTCTAAGCACTTTACACATACTAATTGAATTCTCACAAAAACTCTTTGAAGTAGGCACTATTTTTCTCCCCATTTTACCGATAAAGGCATAGAGGTGAAGCAGATTACCAGGTGTACAATTATTAGAGGGAGAGCTGGGGTACACCCTGAACTGCTTCTGCTTTGCCAGACTTGTGTGTGTGTGTGTGTGTGTGTGTGTGTGTCTGTGTGTGTGTGGCCTACGGAGGGGGTAGCATGCATCCCAGGCCAGGGCAACTGGTCAACCTAAAACATTTTTGAAGGTAAGCATAGGCAACCTCTTTTCGTGAAGAGTTCCTGCGGAGGAGGTGCTGTTGGTTACCCCTGAGGGTGACAGGTGGGGGAACAGCTGCTCGGAGATGCGAACTTGGAGAACTGCATGCTGGGGTCAGAGCCCACTGGTGCTCTCTGGAGTGTACGCTGGTCAGAGGCTAATGAAAATGCTTTGAGAGCTGGGAGCAACCCGAGCAACCCAAGAAGAGAATGTTTCATGGAGGAAAGAGCACAGAGGCCCAGAGAAAGCAGAGACACCTGGGCCAGGCGGGCATGGAGTCCGGAAGAGCCGGCTAGACTGAGATCATTGTCACCAAACTCCCACCGGAGGGGCGATGTGGTTCAGCTGGGGACCTGTAAACTACCCTCCGAGTTTCTCATTTATAACCTGAGACTTCCTCCTGGCTGCATAGCTTTGCACCCTACATGAAGCTGCAACAAATCGCATTAGTGATAACTATTATTTGTACAGTGTTTATGAGAAGGTCTTCATATGCTACTGTCTCTAATTTACCCTTCCAATGCCCAAACAAGGTAGGCAGGTGTTATTTCCATGTCCTGTTTACAGATTCAGAAGTGGAGGCTTAGGGTAATGACTTGCCTGAGGTCCCACAGCTAGAAAGGGACACAATAAACATTGGATGAATGAATGAATAAATTAGCACTCAAACCAGGACTGTTTCCGTCTGACTTCTATTCCTTTTCTCTAACCTCTGAGAAAGGGCAGCTTTTGCCTAAAACTGGAGTACCTGGCACATCATGGGGATTCAATAAATAGTTGTCGAGAGAATGAACGCAAGTGGTATCAGAAACGTAGGCGAGAGAGGCCCTAATTATAAAGCCTAGCATAGTGAACACTGTGTATGTCTGGGATGATGCCCAAAATACACCGTTCAACCAGTCCTCACAACTTAGGTGACAAGGTTATCACTCTCCCCATTTCACAGGGGAGGGAAGGAGGCTCCCACAGCCAGCGAGCTGTGTAGACAGGACCAGAGCCAGGTCTGACACGGAGCATTTGCACCAACCACAAACCAGATACACACAAGAAGCGTACACACACATTCCCACAGATATGCTCAGAAATACACAGATATATATCAGACCCACACGTACAGAGACACACACAAAGGCACACAGACACACACCCATGGGTTGTGGAGGTTGGAGCAGATTCTCTGATGCCTTGGCTAGTGTCTCCATGTGAGGAAATGCCAGGGAACCTTCCTGTTGGGTGTTCCCTGGCTGGTTCCAATCCAGTCCCTCCACAGAATGCAAAGAACCAAGCTTTCCAGAGCGGAACATCTCTTTTCCCCCTCTCCCTTCTAGCTTTCCTGAGAGGATGATGGAAAATCCACCTGGGAAAGTGCAGGAGGAAGGCCACCAGAGCGGTGAAACCATGGAGAACTGGGAGACTGTCCCCACTGGAATCAATTGCTTTGCACAGTTTTTGCTTCCTGCGAAGGCAGACAAGTGACACGTGCTCTCGTGGGTTGGGCGGGGGGTGGGGGGCGCCCTGGTCCACAGGGGTGATCGACTTCCTTTCCTGTGGAACATCACCACCTCTTGACTTGCACCGGCACCGTGGGAAGAGGTACAGCCCCATTCTCTGTGGCAGCAGAAAGGCCCCTGGGTCTGGGGTCAGGCCCAGTTTCAAACCAAAATCAAGCCCTTTCTGATTTTGTGAACTTGAGCAACTCACTTTGCCTCAGGGAGCCTCAATTTTCTCATCTGTAAGATGGGAAGTGGTACCTTCCTCAGAGGTTATGGGGAGGGTCAGCCAAGGTAATTTCTATAAAATGCCCAGTAGTGAGCCTGGCACAGGGCAGACACTCAGTCAGCAGTGTTCCCTTTCTCTTCTCCCACCGAGCACTCTCTCCTTCACTGTCACTTTGGGGTCATGGTCATAGCCACGGTTTCTGGCCTAGGTCCTGGCACACAGTGGATGATCATAGTGGATGTGTGTTAAATGAATCTGGCCAAAATCCAGATCTGGTCTTGACCCTCCTGTATCCCCAGCCTCGTCAACAGATGTTTGTTTCCTTCAGAAGAGCAGTCTAAGCTCTTTAGCTTGGCATTTGAAACCTCTCACGAGCTGACTCTAGAGTCACCACTCTAAGCCCTCAGCCCTTAGACCTGGGCAACTGCGGCCCCTACCCCGCACCTGTGCTTTCGAAGGGCCTGACCTGGCTTTCCCTTGGCCAGGCGCATCCCCACAGGGCAATGAATCTGCAAGGCCAAGGGGATGTATCCACCCAGGAGCCACCTGCCCCGTCCTAGGTTATACTTTGGGACCTGGGCCAAGTTTGCTTCCAGGGCCTACGTGCGCCTCTTGCCTGGGTCATCCTCATGCAGCTGGACCACACTTCCGGCATGAGTGTCCCTAAGCAAACTTGAACTAAGTTCAAGGAATGGCCAAGGGGCAGCCCCACCTGTGCACATGAGCCCCCTTGAAGAGGGGGATAGAATCGGCTGTTGGGAAGAGAAGAGGTAGGGGGCGCTCCTCACACACACCTCATTTGTACGTTTGCTCTGGGCTCAGCAAATGTTGAGGGTGGGTCCAGTCCCCCCCCTCCCCCCTTCTTACCACCCTGAAGGAAAGAGGGTGTGCGGGTGTGGAGGCAGGGAGGTGTGAATTGGGTTTGGAGACCTCTGTGTTGGGGGCTCTTCTATTCTCTGCGCTTGGAGCTGTCCTACCAGTTGGCCCCACCTTGGGCAGGGACAAGCTGTCCTGTCCATGGGGAGGGAGTGCTCTGACTAAGGGACGAGGTAGCCACGAGTGACGTCAGGCGGTCCCGAGAAGGCTTTCCCTGGCCCTAGGGCGGGATTGTAACGCTGCCTGTGGCTCTAGTCCAGTTTGTGGCTCTGCCCAGGAGCAGGTAGGGTAGGGCCACTACAGGAAGAGAACAGGGAGCGGGGACAGTGGGATCCCCAAGTCCCATTCAGGGCCAAGCCCTGCTGTGTGGTTTTTGTTGGGTGGGGCACCAGGAATAGCCCTTGTGAGGGGTTTGGCCAGGTGGCAACCGCTCCCAGCTGGGCAGTGGTCATCAGGTTAGTGAAAGTCTGGCATCCAGGAGGCCAGACTCGCCCCCAATTAGACTCAAAGCAAGGGGGTGCCCTGCCCCAGGGGGGATGGCAAAACTGGCTCCTGAACCCGAGAGCCTACTTTTCCCTTGTTCGGTCATTTCATTAGGTATAATTTATATATAAGAAAATGGGCCCATTTCACGCGTACAATTTGATGAACTATGACAAATGTGTTACCATGACCACGATCGTGATACGGGATGTTTTCATCACCCACGTGCCCCTCCCCCACCCGCTGGCCCAGGTAACCACTGACTGGTTCTCTGTCACTGTGGTTCTGCTCTTTGTAGAGTTTCACATAGGTGGCATCGTACAGCATATGTCTCTTGTGTCTGGCTTCTCCCGCTCCGCACAGCTATTTTGGGACTCATCCATGTATTGCTGGTGTCCGTAGTTCATTCCTTCGCGTTGCTGGGGAGTACTCTGTGCTGCAGAGGTATCACATTGTGTCCATTCGCCCGGCTGATGGACACTTGGGCTGTTTCCAGGTTTTGGCTATTACAAACACAGCTGCTCCAAACCATCGCATATAGGTCTTTGTGTGGACGTAGGTTTTCGTTTCACTTGAGAGAGATTGCTGGGTCACATGATAAGTGGATGTCAAGTGGTTTGCAAAGCGACTCTCATGCTTGTGTGTTCCCCAGCAGCGCACGGGCGTTCCAGCTTTCCCATATCCCTGCCAGCACTTCAGGATTCTGGCGCCCAAACCCAGGCAGTAGTGAGACCATGAGTTCCAGAGGGTGGGCAGGTGGCGGAGGTAGGACTTGGGTGGGCTGCTGATCTCTGTGAAGGCCTCAGGCTATCAGAGTAACAAGAACCTTCAGGGATATTAAGCTCTGGGTTGTCATTTTACAGATGGAAAAAAACAGAGGCCCAGAAGGAAGGGACCTTACTCCCCTCGGAGGGGTTTGGTGCTGGTAGGGCTGGGAGGGGGCAGTGGAGTGGAGTGTAGGGGTTTCTGGAGTTGGAGGAGCCCCAGAGTCTAGCCTTGGTTTGACTAATTACTCACCTCTCTGAGCCTCCACTCTTCCTTCTGTAACATGGGTACAAAAACAACCTCGTGGGATAGATTGGGAGGATTAAGTGCCTGGAGAATGATGAATTCAAGGAATATTCCTTGAGCACCTACTATGTGCCAGGCACTGTTCTTGG
>PVJD01018482.1:0-14328 GCA_004026545.1 Mormoops blainvillei | reverse complement strand
TTTCCCCTTCTTACCACTATTATCCCCCTCCCACTTCCCTCTGGTTATCATCAGTTTGTTCTTAATCTAAATGTCTCTTTCTTTAAGTGCCTTGAACTAATAGGTTTTTCAGTGTTTTCCAGAGGGTTCTGTGAGTGTGTTGAGGCACACCTTCCATGATCTGGCAGGCAGTTAGAACGCTGCTTTGGCCTTACTTCTTGCATGTGTAGAACCTCAAGGTCAGTCTGAGGTGAGAGATTAGGACCTTCTCAGATTTTTGGGTGGGTGATGCACAGCCCTTCTCATATGCATGACCTTTTAGAGTCTGTGAAATCTGTTACAGTATTATTGACTATAGCTAAGATATGGAAGCAAGCTAGGTGTTCATTGATAGATTAATGGGTAAAGAAGATGTGGTATATATACACAATAGAATATTATGTAGCAATAAAAAGAATTAAATCCTGCCATTTGCAACAACATGGATGGATCTAGAGGGTGTTATGCTAGGTTAGATAAGTCAGGCAAAGAAAGACAAATACCATTTGATTTCACTTATATGTAGGATCTAAAAACAAAACAAACAAAATAAAAATAGGTTAATAGAGACAAAGACCAAAGGCGGTTACTAGAAGGGAGGGGTAGGGGTTGGATAAAAGGGGGGATGGGGGTATAGTCAATAATATTGTGATAACTTCACACGATGACAGATGACTAGTAGGATTAGTGGGGTGATCACATTGTGATGTATAAACATGCTGAATAACTATATTGTAAACTTGAAACTAATGTAACCAATATAAGATTGTATAACAACTATAGTTAGATAAAAACAAATTAAAAACAAAAACAATAGTAATGTACTCTAAAGAATGGGGTAATTTTCTTACCCCACCCACATAGATATGATTTTTGAGTTTTGATTTGATTGATCATATGTGTGACTTTTATGTGGAAGTGCATCTTATAACTAAGTGAAAAATACTAACTAATGAATCCATGAGTGAGGTCATGGCATTCTCAGTATTCGGAACAAATACAGCACTGAGATAATGTTTCTGACATGGTTTCTGGGCTCAAAATGTGAGCTTTCTAGAGAGACACATGATGCAACCATTACCTTAGAGCAGAGAGATTAAAATGGTGTTAGTATATGTACATCTGTTTTGTACCTCCATGGAAAGAAGAAGACTAAGGAGACAATAGGAGTCTAAAATTTAGGGTAAAACCCTCTTTACATGAAAACTAACTTATGGCATACCAAGAATCTCAAACCCAAACGTATCTTTCTCTCATCATTCTCACTTGTTCTCCTCACAGATATTGATGATTGACATATATTGCTTCATTCTCAGCATTTCTGATCTTCTGACTCTATTCTTATTTTTAATTTTCCCATCTCCATGTTACTTGTAACCTCATAAAACATAATCATATGATTTTTTTAAACTTTTACAGTTGTTTCCCCCTTAACTGTAATTTAAAGTCTACAAGGGGAAGGCTGTTTGTTTTTGTGCTGATTTAGCCCAAATGCTTGAAACAGTGTCTAATATACAGGGTCCAACACAAATAATGCCCCCTTTTTATTAAAAGCTTTTTATTTAAAAATCATAGGCATGTACTTCTGTAACATATCAGTTATCACACTCAGGCACACCATATGATATTTAGGTGAAATGTTCAAATTAAAACTATAAATTATTATGTGCATATTGTTTACCCTACCAGCCACACTCAAGCAGGCCTTACTTCTACCAGGACCTGTATAATACATGCTTAGCAAGTATTTACTGAATGAATAAATTGATGAATATATTAAAATGGGGTTCTTGTCATACCTTTGCCTCAATGCATTTTCACCAACAAGAGGTAGATCAGGGTATAATCAGCACCTAGCCAGTGTGTGATATATATCTGCCATTTACTCACAACTGAATGGATGATATTGATTGGTCAAAATAGGAGTCCTCATCTGAATCTAATTTAGCACATCTAAGTGTATGTCTAAATTATCATGACAATTTTCACTGTCAGGGTCACTAGTTTATGTTCTCTCTGGCTGGACTGTCAATATCATACATTTGAATCTCAGTTTAAATTTCTTATCTGCAGCCATCTGTTTTACCTCTAACTGATTAATCTATCTATGACGAAGAATGTATAACTCATTTTTATTGAGTTTACTGGGGTGAAATTGGTTAACAAAACCATACAGGTTTTAAGTGTACAACTCAACAAAACATCTTTTGCATACTTCGTCCTGTGTCCATTACCCAAAGTAGGTATAGAGGAGAAGCAGGAAGCAGTCTACCAATAGTGATTCTTAATGAGGGCTATATACCCTCTTAGTTAGCTGTTGGGAAATGTATTTTGGTTGTTATAATGATGGGGGTTCCATGCTATATTTAGTGCGTATAGTTTAGGAGGTCTATATATCCTGAAATGTGTGGGATAGATAGCAAATAGCTGCTTTATGATCTGAATGATTTCTAACTATATTCACTTACTCATACAGGAAAAAAAACTGTTTAGAATTAATTGAACCTGATATCTATTGATTTGGTGGATCATGGATTTAATATACATGGAATTTTCACAATTCAAGTCCTGAAAAAGAACCGTGCACATCCCCTTGAATAAGAAAGAATAGATTCAAATAGTGAGGAAAACCTAATGGCCTGAACTGGTTTGTTCTGGCATATCACAGCTTAAGCTACAGGGTTGAATTGTTAAGATTTTATTTGAATGTAACTTTAAAATAACAAAAATAACTTCAAAGGACATATAAAACAGGATTTTACATAGGGACATACATAGAATAAAAAGTAATGGAAGTTAGGAAATATTGCAAATAGGGGCAATCCAAATGTGTTATCTTTCCGCTCCATAACAAATGAGGAGTGTTTGAGTTTTAGTCCAGTTTCTGGTTCCAGGCTGTTAAATCAGCACAAAATTTTATAAAAGTGATCTTTTCCGTCTCTCAATCCCTATATTTACTATTTTCATATCAGTCACAATCTTTGAACTTCAAGAGTGTGATGATGTTGGCCCATACTAACTTCTCTTTACCTCCCACAGCTTTTATTTTTTGTATCATACTTGTTAACATTTGATTACATCCTGCCTTGTCTTGTTCTTCTACCAACTCATAATTATAGGTTTTTTCCTTATCCATAACAAAAACCTCTTTAAAGGCTCTTGTGTCATATGTTATTTTCAAAGAAAATAGTGATGTTGCTTGTATTATCAAGAGGATTTAAACAGGAATGTGAATATGGACATCAATATGTGTAGATGTCCTGGGATCTGATACATTTGGGAAATGGGGCTGACCACAGTTTTACAGGAAATGTTCTGGGAAGTGACCCAATGATAGAGATAAGTTTTTAGGAAACCCCAAAGAATACAGGGTGAAGAGAAATGGCAGTTATATTAAGGTGGCTATCAGGTTTGAGCTACACCCTTTTACTGCTTTATTTTACTTTATTGATGGAGGTTTGAATTATATTAGGGCAATTATGTACTAATCCCTACATAAATAAAGAGGTTAAATTTTTACATACAAGAATATTTGATGATGAAGTCTCAGGGATATCCCTTCCCCACTTCTTTATACTATTTTAGTTTATACATTGTGGTGTTGCTATATATCTTCACCAATTTCTTAAGCTGCTATCCTTATTATGTTGCCAATCATTCTAAGTAGCAACTGTTTGTGTTCTTGATGTAGTAGACCAGATATTTAAAAGCACACACATATACACTTTCATTTATTTTTCAATATTCATTGGAAAATGTAACACAAAGCATGCCTACTGATATTGAGACCACTCAAGCCTGAATTCATGTTGTTTTAGTAAAAATAAGAATTACTGGAGATTTATCTGCAAGAAGAAGAGGTGAAGAAAATCTCAATTTTGCTTCTGATCTCTGCTCCTTCCAGACATTGCCTCATGGGTATTTAATAGAAATTTTAAGTTGTCTGAAAATAAGACTCTATTATTTCCTCTCAATTCCAAACCAACTACTTCTTCCCAATATACAGATAACAAATACTTATGCTTTTGACATAACAGCCCAATAATTTAGAATGTATATATTAATGATCACTCAATTGTTAATTGTTTTCATATCAAACCCTTAGTGTCTACCTTTTCTCTTTCTCTAACATTATTCATCCAAAGCGCCAACAAATTCTGTCAGTTCTGTCTTAAAAATAGATTTAGAATTTAATGACTTCTTGCCACTGACACATCCATAACCTTGACCCAAGTAACCATCATCAGTTACTTAGGTTACAGGGTGTGTCCAGAAAAAGGCTGGCTATCATTAATAAAGTGAAAATGGTTTGTGCGATATCAATGTAACATAGTAGTCAGGGAGGTTGGGCTGGAGTGCACATGTGTGAACAATGATGACTTCACATATAATTGCTGTACCAAATGCTGTTTCTGTATTTCACTTTTTCATGAACCACCAAACTATTTTCCATAATGTTTCATCAGTTTACACTTCCACTGGAAGTATATGCCTGTTCCAGTTTCTCCAAATCTTCCCCAACATGTGTTATTTTCCATTTTCTATTATTATTACAGTCCACCTATTGGATGTGAAGTGTGATATCACTGTGACTTTGATTCACTTTTCCCCAATGACTAATGAAATTGAGCATCTTTTCATGTGCTTCCTAGATACACTTATCTTGCTGTACTAGTTCATCCATCTAGTAGTTTCAGGACTGAATGGAAAGAAAGGGAAAGAAATGCAGGAAGGAAAGGGAAAGACAGGGAAGAAAAGAATTGGAACTGAAGGGAGGGGGAAAAGGAAGAAAAACTGAAGACTCTTCTTATTACTTAATGAATGGTTAATTGAAAGTTTGATTTATGTTTTGCTCAAAAATTATTTATTTTATTGAGTTGTGTTTCAGACTTGGAGTCACATTTAAGTGTTATCTGTAGATGAGTAGAGACTGTACATTTCCTGCTTTTTGAAATTTATGATTAATATATAAATGTTCCTTATGTACTTGAAAAGTATATTCTCTTTGGTAAAAAAAAATTGACTTATAAAGTGTGAATAATTACATTTTAACACCTTTATTTTCATTCTTAAAGTTATATTTAATTTTCTTTCTTAAAAGATTATTTATTTATTATTTTTTAGACAGCAGGGAAGGAAGAGAAAAAGAGAGGGAGAGAAACATCAATGTGTGGTTGCCCCTTGCACACACTCTACTAGGGACCTGGCTTGCACCCCATTCCAGGGAATCAAACCAGCAGCCCTTTGATTCACAGGGAATGCTCATTCCACTTTGCCACACTAGCCAGGGCAAAGTTATATTTAATTTTAAACTGTGTATTTAAATCAAACATTGAAACAGACTCAGATATAGAGAACAGACAGATGGTTGCCAGGGGGAGGGGCATTGGAGTGAAAAACCTGAAGGGATTAAGAAGTACAAATTGCTAGCAAAGCTCTGATTTAGAATGGAAGGGCAGATAAAGTGTTTCCCAGATAAGGTCAAGTTAAAGCAGTTCATCATCATCAAGCCCTTATTATATGAAAAGTTAAAGGGACTTTTCTAAGAAAAAGATCAAAACTAGGGACAGTGAAATGACAACATACAACCATCAACAGCTGAACCTAGAAAAAATAAACTAAGCAAACAACTAGAAGAGGAACAGAATCATAAAAAATGGAGGTCACATGGAGGGTTATCAGCGGGAAGGGGAAGGGGGAGAATGGAGGAAAAGGTACATGGAATAAGAAGCATAATTGGTAGGTACAAAATAGAGAGGAGGAGGTTAATAGCATAGGGAATGAATAATCCAAAGAATTTATATGTACGACCCATGAGCATGAACAAAGGAAGGGGTGAATGCTGCAGGAACTGTGGGTACTGGGCAGAAGGGGACAAAGGGGAGAAAAAATGGAACAACTGTAATAGCATAATGAATAATATTCTTAAAATGGAAAATAAAAAAGTACCAATTGGTAATTAAAAAATAGTCATAGGAATGTAAAGAGCTTAAGGAATATATAATATTGTAAGAACTATATATGGTGTCAGGTGGGTACTAGAAATATTAGGAGGGACATGTAATGTATATGATTGTCTAACCACTATGTTGTACAGCTGAAAATAATAAAAAGTAATATTGAGTGTAAAGTGTAATTGAAAAATAAAATGTTGAAAAATCACCCTCTACTACAGATTTTTGCCACTTCATGTTTGTATTTTTTATCCTTTCATTTTTTATTTTGTTATTAAATTTATTGAGGTGACATTGGTTAATAAAATTATGTTTCAAGTGAACAATTGCATAATTCATCATCTGTATATTTCATTGTGTGTTTACCACCCAAAGTCACTCTTTCTATGCATACATTTGACCACCTTTGAATTTAAAGTGTATCAATGTGTGTATTTTGATCCCTCATTAAAACAATGACCCTCTGTCTTATTTAATGTTTCTTATAATAAACTCCACTTTCTATGACAATAATATTACAATGCCATGGTTCTGCTTTGTTTAGTTGTTATAAACTTTAAAGATTCTGAGTCACTTTGTTTTAGATATTGTTGGTGTGGAGTACATTTTTAAAAAAAATTCTATTTGAGTTTTTATATTTATTTTATTTTAATATAATCTTTATTATATTATACTTAAAGTATATTTTATTGATTATGCTATTAAACTTGTCCCATATTTTCTCCCTTTTATTCCCTCCACCTTGCACTTCCCATACCACTGGCATTTCCCCCCACCCTTAATTCATGTCCATCGGTTGTACATATAAGTCTTCTGGCTTCTCCATTTCCAATACTATTCTTAACCTTCCTCTGTCTATTTTGTACCTATCATTTATGCTTCTTATTCCATGAGCCCTTTCCTCCAATCTTCCCACTCCCCATCCCCCTCCCCACTGATAATCCTCCATGGATCTCCATTTCTATGATTCTGTTCCTGTTATATATGTTTGCTTAGTTTTAGTTTTTGTTTATTTATGTTCAGTTGTTGATAGTTGTGAGTTTGTTGTCATTTTACTGTTCATAGATTTGATCATCTTTTTCTTAGATAAGTCCCATTAACATTTCAAAGAACATGGACGTGGTGATGATGAACTGCTTTAACTTGACCTTATCTGGGAAACACTTTGTCTGCCCTTCCATTCTAAACGATAGCTTTGCTGGATAGAGTAATCTTGGATATAGATCCTTGCCTTTCATGACTTTGAATACTTCTTACAGACCCCTTCTTGCCTGTAAGGTTTCTTTTGAGAAATCAACTCATAGTTTCATGGGAACGCCTTTGTAGATAACTGTCTCCTTTTCTCTTGCTGTTTTTAAGATTCTCTCCTTATCTTTAATCATGGGTAATGTAATGATGATGTGCTTTGGTGTATTTCCTTGAGTCCAACTTCTTTGGGACTCTCTGAGCTCACTGGACTTCCTGGAAGTCTATTTCCTTTGCCAGATTGGGGAAGTTCTCCTTCATTATTTTTTTCAAATAAGTTTTCAATTTCTTGCTTTTCCTCTTCTCCTTCTGGCACCCAAGTGATTTGGATGTTGGAATGTTTAAAGTTGTCCCGAAGTTTCCTAAGCCTGTCCTCATTTTTTTGAATTCTTGTTTCTTCATTCTGTTCTGGTTGAATGTTTATGTCTTCTTTCTGTTCCAAATAATTGATTTGAGTCCCTGCCTACTTCCCTTCACTGTTGCATCCCTGTATATTTTTCTTTATTTCCTTTGCATAGCCTTCACTTTTTCCTCTATTTTGCAACTATACCCAACCTTTCCTGATTACCATTGTTTTGAACTCTGCATTTGATAGGTTGGCTATCCTTTCATCACTTAGTTTTTTTTTTGTAAAGTTTCAATCTGTTCTTTCATTTGGGCCATATTTCTTTGTCTGGATGCACCTGTTACATTGTAAGGAACAGAGCCTTAAGCATTCACCAGGTCGAGGCAACCCACTCAACAGAGTTGTGGGGCTGTCTGTTGGGGAGGGGTCAGAGAGGGAATAATACCCCTTACTCACCTCTTGTCCAACTTTCAGTCACTTCCCTCGCTACCCAAAATCAAATTGGGCCCTTCTGGTGCTGATTCCTAGGTGACTGGGTTTGTGTATGTTCTAGGACCCTGTGGGTCTCTCCAAAGAACACTTCAGTGAGGTTGAGAGTTTCTTCCACCGCTGCAACTCCCACAGTTTTTTACATCTAAAGATTTCGAGGGTTTCATTTCCTGCACTGGAACCCTGGGTTGAGTGTGGTCTCTCCCACTCCCCTGTTGTTCCTCCTGGTTTATCTGTATGCAAATGTGGGACCACTTGCCACAATCTGGCCCACCCAGTCCTCCAACCACCTTGTCACGCATCCTGTCCACCCTGGCTGCCCATCTGCACCCCTCTTACAAGTATGGATGAATGTTTCTTCTTTAAATCCTTGGTTGTTGGACTTCCATACAGTTTGATTTTCTGGTTGTTTTTTGTATTTAAAATTGCTGTTGCCTTTCTTTTGTTGTGTGAGGAGGCAAAGTATATCTATCTACTTTTGGCCAGAAATTCCAAAAGTAATTTCTGGCCTCCATTTGGCCAGAAATTCTCTTTATTATATTTTCCATTACCATTTAGTCCCCTTAAGCCATCCATCCCCCATCAATCACAACCTTGTTGTCCATGTACATGAGTCCTTTTTCCTTTTTGTTTGATCTTTCCATCCCCTAACTCCTCCCCTCAATAGCTGTCAACTCTTTTCCATCTATAAGTCTATCTTTGTTTTGCTTGTTAGTTCCATTTTTTTGTTAGATTCCATATATGGCTGAAATCATGTGGTATTTTCCTTTTTCTGAATGGCTTTTTTCACTTAGTATAATGTTCTCCAGTTACATCTATACTGTTACAAAGTATAAAATTTTCATCGTTTTAATGACCAAGGAGAATTCCATTGTGTAAATGTCCTATAGTTGTTTTATCCATTTATCTATTGATGGATACTAGGGCAGTTTCCATATCTTCATGTTATAAATAATGCTGCAATGAACATGAGAGTGCTTACATTCTCTCGAATAAGTGTTTTGGGTTCCTTTGGTTATATTCCCAGAAGTGAGATCACTGGGTAAAAAGCATATCCATTTTTTAATTGTTTGAGGTATCTACATACTGATTTCCACAGTGGCTGCACCAGTGCACATTCCCACCAACAGTCCAAAAGGGTTTCCCTTTCTCCACATCCTCACCAGCACTTGTTTTTTGATTTATTGATGATATCCATTCTGACAGGTGTGAGATGGCATCTCGTTATGTATTTTATTTGCATTTCTCTGATGATTAGTGACTTTAGTATCTTTTCATATGTCTATTGACCATCTGTATGTCCTCTTTAGAGAACTACCTATTCAGGTCCTTTGCCAATTTTTTTTAATGGGGTAGTTTTTGGAGCGGATTTTTGTATGTACTTTATAAATGTTGGCTATTAACCACTTTCCAGATATGTTGGTGAATATGTTCTCTCATTCCGTGGGTTGTCTTTTTATTTTGTTGAATATTCCCATTGCTGGGCAAAAACTTTTAAGTTTGATATGATCCCATTTGTTTATTTTTCATTTTGTTTCCTGTTCCTGGGGGGATATACCCAATAAAAAATTTCTATAAGCAATGCCTGAGATTTTGCTGCTTATATTTTCTTCTAGGATTTTAATGGTATGGGGTCTAACATTTAAGTTTTTAATCTATTTGAATTTATTTTTGTGTGTGGTGGAAGGAGGGCCTAGTTTCATTTTCTGCACATATCTGTCCAATTTTCTCAACACCATTTATTTCATAAACTATCTTTAGCCCATTGTATGTGTTTGGTTCCTCTGTGAAATATTAATTAACTATAAAGGTGTGGGTTTATTTCTGGGTTGTCTGTTCTGTTCTATTGATTTTTGTGTCTGCTTTTGTACCAGTACCAAGATATTTTGATCACTAAGTCTTGTAGTATAGTTTGATATTAAGTAGTGTGATTCCTCCAACTTTGTTCTTCTTTTTTAGGATTGTTGTTGCTATGCAGGGCCTTTTTTGGTTCCATATATATTTTTGAAATATTTGTTCTGGTTCTGTGAAATATGTTTTCGGAATCTTGATAGGAATTTTGAATCTTTAGATTTCTTTGGGTAAGACAGACATCTTAATGATGTTTATTCATCCTTTCCATGAACATGGTAGGTGCTTCCACTTACTTGTATCTTCTTCAGTTTCTTTTTTCAGTGTCTCATAATTTTCTTTGTATGGGTCTTTTAAATCCTTGATAGGTTTATATCTAGGTATTTTATTCTTTTTAAAGCAATTGTGACTGGGATTATTTTCTTAATTTCCCTTGCTGTGAGTTTATTATTGGCACATTAAAATGCAACTGATTTCTGAATAATAATTTCATGTCCTGAACTTTGCTGAATTAACTTATGAATTCTAGTAGTTTTTTTGGTGTAATCTTTGAGATTATGTACAACGTCATGTCATCTGCAAATAATACAGTTTTACTTCCTTCTTTCTATTTTGGATGCCTTTGATTTCTTCTTCTAGTCTGATTATTGTGGCTAGGAATTTCAGTACTGTGTTGAATAGAAGAGGTGAAAGCAGATATTCTTGTCTTCTTCCTGATCGTAAGGGGAATGTTTGTGGATTTTGTCCATTGAGCATAATGCTGGCAGTGAGTTTGTCATATATGGTCTTTAATATATTTAGGTATGTTCCCTCCATTCCCACTTTCCTGAGAGTTTTTATTATAAATGGGTACTGGATTTTATCAAAAGATTTTTCTGCATCTATTGATTTACTCACGTTGTTATTTGTTTCATTCTTTTTGTTTACATGGTTAATTACATTATGAATTTGTGAATGTTGTACCACCCTTGCATTTCTGGGAAAAATCCCAATTGATCATGGTGTATGATCTTTTTGATATGTTGCTGTATTCAGTTTGCTAATATTTTGTTGGGGATTTTAACGTCTATGCTCATCATGGATATTGGGCTTTAATTTTGTTTCTTTCTACTGCCTTTATCTGGTTTTTGAATTAGGATAAAACTGGTCTTATAAAATGAGCTTGGGAGTCTTCCTTCCTCTTAAATTTTTTGAAATAGGTTGAAAAACAAAGATGTTAGTTTTTCTCAGAATGTTTGGTAAAATTCATCTGTGAAGCCATCTGGTCCAAGGCTTTTTTGTTGTTTTTTGGGAGTTTTTTTTATTGCTCATTCAATTTCATTACGTATAATCTGTCTGTTCAGATTCTCTGATTGTTCCTGATTTAGTTTTGGGAGATTATATGTTTCTAGGAATTTATCCATTTCATCCACATTGTACAGTTTGTTGACATACAACTGCTCAAAATATTTTCTTAAAATCCTAATTCAAGAGATATCTTGAAACAAATAAAAATGAGGACAGAACAATCCAAAATTGTGAGACAATGGGAAAACTATCCTAAGAGGGAAATTCATAGCATTACAGGCCTATCTCAAAAAACAAGAAGAAGCTCAATTAAACATCTTAACTTCACACTTAAAGTAACTTGAAAAGGAACAACAAACAAAACCCAAAGTTAGACAAAGGAAGGAAATAATTAAGATAAGAGCAGAAATAAATGAAATAGAATCTAAAGAATGATACAAAAGATCAATTAATCCAAGAGCAGATTCTTTGAAAAGATAAACAAGATTGACACACTTTTAACCAGACTCATCAAGAAAAAAAACAGAAAGAGCCCAAATAAATAAAATAGAAATGAAAGATGACAAATAACAACTGACACCAAAGAGTCTTTGTATTTTAATAGGTAGGTTCAACTGTTTACAATCACTATCACAAATTATATTTTCATATTTACTTTTAGCCATTTTGTTTTTGAATTTAGTTAAATATATTTTCTGATCTTTCTTCTGTTTGCTTTGTTAGTAAGGTGACAAAGTATTTGCTGTTTTTTTCATTGCATCTTTAATCATGTAAAATTTTATATTCTGCTTTAATTGAGCATAATTTGTTTGAGTTCAATTATTCTACTTGCTCTTGAGAGAAATGTAAGTTCAAAGTATCTTTTAAAATCTTCATTGGATTGTTTGTCTTCCTGGAGTGGGTACATTTACACAGTGGAATGTTATGCAGCAGACAGAAAGACCTGCTACCTTTTGCAACAGCATGAATGGAACTGCAGAGTATTATGCTAAGTGAAATAAGCCAGGCAGTGAAAGACAAATACCATATGATCTCACCTATAAGAGGATCCTAATCAACAAAACAAACAAGCAAGCAGAATATAACCAGAGATATTGAAATAAAGAACAATCTAATAGTAACCAGAGGGGAGAGGGAAGCGGGATAACATGGGAAAGAAGGAGAACAGTCATCAAGGAACATGTATAAAGGGCCCATGGACAAAGCCAAGAGGGTAGGATTGAAGGTGGGAGGAAGAGTTGAGCGAGGTAGAGGAAAATAGTGGCGGGACAAAATGGAGACAACTGTACTTGAAAAACAATAAAAAAATCTTTATTAAAAAACTTTATTAACATCAGGAATAAAACAATATCTATACACTTATATGTCACAGTAAAAAAATTAGCATTTATTGTTCTTCTTTTCCCACTTTTTATTTACTATTGTTAAATTATTTCCACAATATCTATCAAGGATTTTGGTCATTTGAATTTAGTTTACTAATCATACTGGATGCTCTTGTTTTGATGGAATTCTTCAGCTTTGAATTTTTCTTACTAGTAAAGTTTTCATAATAATTCTATTTTAGTTTTCAGCTTTACTGAGATATAATTGACATTTGATATTTTATAAGTTTAAGGTATACACATGTTTTGATACAGGTTTGCAAACAAGTTTTGATACAGGTATATATTCCAAACTGCTTACCAGAATAAAATTAATTAACACATTCTTCATATCACATAATTGCCATGTACAATTATGGTAAAAACATTAAATTTGTACTCTGACAGAAACTTTTAAATATATAATACATTATTATTAACTAAAGCCACCATGCTTTACATTATACTCCTGGAACTAATTCATCTCATAACTGAAAGTTTGTACTTTTTGTTCAAAACCTCATGATTTTCCCCACCACTCAGATCCTAGCAATCATTATTCTGATCCCTGTTATGAAGTTGATGATTTTAGACTCTACATATAATTAAGCTTATACATATTTTTATTTTTTGCCTGAGTGATCTCACTTAACATAATGCCTTCAAGGTACATCCATGTTTGTCATAAAATAAGATGTGCTTCTGTTTTATGGCTGAATAATAATTCATTGTATACATATAGCATACATTCTTTACCTATTCACCCTTTATACTTATTTTTTACCTATTAATCAGGTTGTTTTCATATCTTAGCTATTGTGAATATTGCTGCAATGAACATAGGAGTGCCGGTATTTTTTTTCACATACTAATTTCATCTTCTTTGGATATATACCCATAAGTGGGATGGCTGGGTATTATTGTAGATCCATTTTTAATTTTTTGAGCAAACTCCACACTCTTTTCCACAGTGGCTATACCAATCTGCATTCTTACTGATATACACCAGGGTTTCTTTTCCTACACATCCTTGACAGCATTTGTAATATCATGTTGTTTTGACAACAGCCATTCTTAACAGGTATGAGGCGAGTACTTGTGGTTTTGATTTGCATTTACTTGTGGATGAATTATGTTAAACATATTTTCATGTACTTCTTGACCATTTTTATGTCTTTGGAAAACTGTCTATTTAGTTTTACTCCCTGTATTTAATTAGATTTTTTTTCCTGTGGAACCGTATCTGTTCCTTATATATTTTGGATATTAACACATCATCTGATATATATAGTTTGCAATGATGTCCTTCCATTCCATAGGTTGTCTTTTCATTTTGCCTATTTATTTATTTATTTATTTATTTATTCATTTATTTGGTATTCAAAAACTTTTCGGAACAGTTGGATGTTGATTTGCTTTTGTTGATTATGTTTTGGTGTCATATCTAAAAAAAATTATTGCCAAGACGAAGGTTAAGAAGCTATTTTTCCTATGTTTTCTTCCAGGAATTTTAAGGGTCAGGTTTAAATTCTTAATCTGAGTTAATTTTTGTGGGTAATGTGGACTGGGTACTTTAATTATTTTTGTATGAAGACACTGATTTTTGCCAATGCCATTTGTTAAACAGACTATTCTCTTCTGTGAGTACTCTTGGACCTCTTGTCAGATATTAATTTATCATACACATGGAGTTTATTTCTGGGCTTTCAACTGTATTCCATTACTCTATGTATGTTTTTATGTAAATATCATACTGTTATGATAACTATGGCTT
>PVJD01018481.1:0-14332 GCA_004026545.1 Mormoops blainvillei | reverse complement strand
ATGGGCACCGAGCCTGACAATAGCACCGCTCACCACACTTTCTGGAATGAGAGAGGGGGAAAGGTTGGAGTGGCAGAGGGCTCACGTCCCATGGGGACCACAGGAGGGTCACTCTCTCTGTGAAGCCAGAGCCCACAGACTCATTTGTTTGAGAAGATGAAATTTCCACTTTCTATGCGCTGCGTTTAAGATTGGGCATCACCTAGGGAGGCTCAAGGTGTGCAAACCCTACAACCAGCCAGGACGCTCCAGCAAAAGCGTTTGTGTGCATGCGCCAGGGAGCTCCGGTAGCGGCTGTCAGCCAGCCACAGCCCACCGGCCAAGTCCTGCCCCCAATCTCTGTTTGTACGTCCCAGGAGCTAGGAACTAGTTTTGTTTCTTTTTTTGTTTGTTTTAAGATTTTATTTATTTATTTTTAGAGAGGGGAAGGGAGTGAGAAAGAGAGGGAGAGAAACATCAATGTGTGGCTGCCTCTCCCTGGCCGGCAACCCAGCATGTGCCCTGATTAGGAATCTAACCCGAGACCATTCGGTTTCAATCCACTGAGCCACGCGAACCAGGGCTAGTTCTACATTTTTTAATGGTTTTTCCATTTTTAAAAGTATTTAAAAATTTATTTATAAATAAAAAGGACTGCAACAGAGACCATACATAGCCTCAAAACCTAAAATTTTAACTATCTGCTTGTTTATAGGAAAAGTTTGCGGACCCCGGAGATGTAGGAATGATTACATGGGATAGTCTATAATGACAAAAAGCTGGAAACGTGAAATATCCATTAATGGTAGAATCAATCAATAAATGGTAGTTTGTTTATATAATGAATATTACACAGCAATGGAAGTGAACAAACTATAGCTACATGTAGTAATTTGGATGACTCTTACAAACTGTACTGAGCAAATAAAACAGGACACACACACACACACACAAAATGCAAATAGGAAGATTCCAGTCACATCCAGATCAAAAACAAACACATATCTAACTCAAGGATACATATATGGATAGTAAGCTATGAAGAAAAGTAGAAAATCAAACTTTTTAACAATGAAAACTGTGATTACCTCTAGGGCTGAGGGCAGAGGGAGGTGGTGACCGGGAAGACGCACGTGGAGGTCTCCGAGGTGTTGAGCAGTGTTAATTTCCTGACCTTGGTGATAGTGATGTAGGTTTGCCCAGAACAACTACTTTAACCTGTGCGTCTATGTTTTGTACACATCATCTCTATGTAAAACTGTTCCGGTTAGCTATTGCTACAATAATGCCGTATAACAAACCTCCCCAACATTCAGCGGCTTAAAACCACAAGCCTTTATTCTCACAGCTCTGGGGGTCAGCAGGGCCCATGGCACTAATCCGTCTGCAGTGGTTCTTACTTTGGCCTGAGCACTGGCTGGGGCAGCTTTGCCCCGGGGTGCTCATTTCGGACCCAGACTCAGGAGGCTGCAGCTACCTAGGGGAAGCTCCTCTTATGGCAACACCAAAGGCTCAACTAGGGCACACCAGCACTTCCCCCTCATCAGCCAAAGAAAGTCACATGGCCAAACTCAAAATCAAGGGGTGGGGGTGAAGACAGTGGGGCCAATAAGGCAAATCTATTTCTCCTGGTGAAAGTATCAGTTAGGCCCTGGCCGGTGTGGCCCAGTGGCTTGGGGTGTCCTCCCATAATTGAAGGGTTGTGGGTTTGATTCCCAGTCAGGACACAAACCTAGGTTGCAGGTTCGGCCCCCAGTGGGGACGCATATGATCCCTGGTCGCAGCACATGTGGGAGGCAGCCATTTGATGCTTCTCTCTCACATTGTTGTTTCTCCCTTCCTCTCTCTCTAAAAGCAATGAAAAAAAAATGTCCTCAGGTGAGGATTTTTTAAAAAGTATTAGTTAGGAGGAAAACTGAGGTGACTTTGGGGTGTCGGGGCTCTGAATGAGTCACCCTAAGATGTACCTTTGTGGTATGCAGATTGTTTTGAGCTAAAGGCAACTTTAACTGTGAACTCAAGAGAAACTTCTGCCCCGACCTTAACTACCTAGAAGAACTTGAATTAGGGGCTTTGCCCATAATTAGAGGCGGCCTCTTTTGACCCATCTATCTACTAAACAACTGCCCTCATCATTCTGCAGTGACACTTTGAAACCCTCACACCGCCTTACTTAGTCCCTAGCCCAGAATGTCTTATATACCCATGTTCTTCTCCTGTCTCTGAATGTCTTGTGCATGTGGGGGTCTGTCTTTCATGTAAACGTGTTTCTTCTCTGTTGCTTATCTGTCTCATGTCTAAGTAGTCCAGCCAAACGAAGCCTGAGGGCAGAGGAAGGTTTCTTCTTCCATCTCAGGGGTGTCCAGCTAGGAGTCAGAAATTCTAACCCGGAGCTCAGTAAGATGGCAAACATAGACCAGGGCTTTGCTTTTCCGCATTTAGGTAGCAACTGATGCCCCACAAGGGAGTTGTCTGGGGACAGTATCCCCTGATGGAGCAAGAATATCACTAACGTGAGTTGGGCTCAAAAAGATAAGTCAAGGACAGGGGATTTAGGCAGGGACCAGCAGAGGGAAAGGAGGAGAGGGCAAGGAAGGAGAGACTTTGAAACCCAACAAGGCCAATACTGCCGACAGTATCGAGTGTGAAAAATGTGCTGGGTTTTGCTTTTGGGGCATCGCCTCAGAGAAAGGCATTTTGGCGACTCCGTAGGGTCACATCCCATCTGCAATGGGCTAAGCCCATATTACGTCTTGCCCATAATAAGAGATGACCTCTTTTGACCTCTCTATTTACTAAATATTTGTTCTTCTTGTCATTCTGCGATGGCCCTTTGAAACCTCCAAGCCACCTTACTTGACTCCTGGCTCAGGATGCCCGATATGCCCATACTGTGGGTTGAGACAAAACAGGGCTATTCTTTCTAACAATGTGGCTGCCCAGCGATGGTTCTCAACCATTTTCCTTGCTCTGTTCTGCACCAGGTTAGTGTCTTGCACTGTGAACCCTGCAGTGCTCACCATGGGGTGACTTTCAACTGATGTCAACTTCCTCCCATCTCCTTTTAAGAAACATTGATATATCAAAAAAAAAAAAAAGGGCACAGGGCTGGTGGCCAGGAAGGGATGCTATATCCAGGGTGGATATTGTATTGCCTGTAAATAGAAGAGTTTGGGTTTCTGCCATACACAAAGGTGAATTCATGGTCAGTGCCTGTGAGGAACTTATTGTCTGTGGCGGAAGGACTGCAAAGACCTCCCAGGAATCCAAGGCAGGGCATTAGCAGGGCTGAGCCAACTCAACTGCTATTTGCAGTGATGGCATTGAAGAAGGAGTGGCTAATTCTGACCCAAAAATGCAGGGAAGGGCAAGTGTACAAAGGAAGAGTCATTTAGGGAGTGGACTTAGCTGGGGACCCAGGAGGAGAGGCATTGAGTAGGGGCCGGCAGCACATGGAGTGTTGCATTTAAAGTGTAAGGGGAAGGTGAGGCTGGAAAGGAAATATGGGGCTCTGGTAATGGGGGACATGTGACCCCAGGGATATTTATGTTTAGACTGTGCAGGCAATGGGCAGCCACTGTAGGTGTCTGAGGAGGAGGGTGGCGTGACCAAACTCCGTTTTAGAAGATATCTGGTAGCAAGGTACAAAACGAATTAGCTGCCAGGAACCCGAGGAGGTATTACCAGGGGGCTGTTACAATGAAAATGGAAGCTCTTTGCAAACTGCGAAACAGGGTAAACCCCGAAGGTGGGAAGTTTGACTAGGGAATCCTTTGAATGAGTGTGCCCTTGTCCTCTCTGGTAAGGGGACAGTGTTATGCTGTCCTTTCCACGGAGGGTAATGGGTTGGGCTCATTTCACATCCCTCCTCCTCCCCAGTCTCCTTGGTGCAAAGGTAGAAAACGATAATAAGACTAGTCCGGGCCCAGGGCCGGGCTGTGACCAGGGGGATGGAAGCTGTGTCCCAGGTCGCGAAGGAGCAGAAATCTGCCTGTCTTCCTAATGTGACTCCCTTTTGCCCACCGTCACTCTCAGAAGGCTCACTCCGCCAAGTTTGGTGAACCCGTAAATGAAGACTTGCACACCAGCTGGAGGGACAAGCCTTGGTTCTCTGAAAACACAGCACTCGTTTCGAATGCTCTTATCTGGGAGACCTCATTTTAAACCCCCAAGATGATCCAGTTTCACTGGTCTTTTGAGGTCCTTTTAAATTACACCTCTCAGCCTGACTTTTTTTTTTTTTTTTTTTTTTACCAAGAAACATTAAAAATATCAAAATACACATCTTGGTCAGGAGGTTCAGATACTATGGTCTCCATAGCTATGGGACAAGTCATTTAACACCATAAGTCCTCAGTTTCTTATCTGCAAAATAATTCGGACACATGGTAGCTGGACCCCCCCCTGCTGTAGTAGCCCCAGACTAATTGCTCTAGATACTAGACGCAGGGTTGGAATCCTGACTCCATCACTTGCTAGCTGAGCAACCAGGCAAGCTACTTTACCTCTCTGTGCCTCAGTTTCCTCATCTGAAAACTGGCAGTGATAATAGAACCTAACCCACAGTTTGCTGGCAAGATTAAATGAGTTAATGCAGGCGAAGTGCTCAGAAGAACATCTGGCAAATACAGAGTGCTCAAAAAGGATTAGCTCTTTTATAGTCAAGTGGTAGAAATGACCCATGTGTCTATCATGGATGAATGCACAAACAAAATGTCATCTCTATGTACAACGGAACGTAATTCAGCCTTTAAAAAGAAGAAAATTCTGACACATGCTACAGCGTGGATGTACTTCAAAAACACGATGCTAAGTGAAATAAGCCAGACACGAAAGGGCAAACGCTGTATGACCCCACTTATGTGAGGTCCCTAGAGCAGTTAGATCCATAGAGACAGAAAGCAGAATGGTGGCTGTCAGGGGCTGGGGGAGGGGAATGGGAACTCATTGTTTAATGGGGACAGAGTTTCCATTTTATTTTATTTTATGTTATTTTATTTTATTTTATTGCAGAAGGAAGCTGCATTTATTTTACTTTTTAAAATTTTTTTTCTTTTTCTCCCCTTTATTCCCCTCCGCCCTGCACGTCCCTCCCACCAGCATTCCCCTGTTTGATTTTATTGTATTTTATTGTATTGTATTCTACTTTATTGTTCAGAGTTTCCATTTTAGAAGATGGAAAAAGTTCTGGAGGTGGATGGTGGTGGTGGCAGCACGACAATTTGAAGGCACTTAGTGCCATTTAACCGTACACTGAAAAGGGTGAAATTGTAAATTTTATGTTCTGCATATTTTACTACCACAACTTAAAAAACAAAACAAAACCCAGGAACTGTTCACTGTTGTTATCTCTAGTTTCAGCTCTCAAGTTTTCTCTAGACAGGAGAGCCCAAAAGGATTCGATAATTACTGTCAGCCCCATAACTCTGGCAAGTAAAGCTCAGATTTGACTTCCTCTTGCACCTTCTCAGTTATAGCAAGTTACCTTTTCCCCTTCAAAGCCACCGCTATCTGTGTTACACCCCAAAGAACTATGGAACAGCCTGGAAAGGAAAGCAGGGGGAAAAGGAGTAAGAGGTCCCCCAATTCTGCTGGAACTCCTGCTGCAGCTCCCAGCCCTGGCCATGCACCCAATGGGAGTTACAGAAGTGGGTTCTCATGAGGTCCCCTCAGATGAGCACCAGGCAAATGGCAGATTCCGGAGGAGTGGTGCTAACGCTCAGGTGAGTGCTGAGTTTGAAGGCTCTTAGGTCCCATCTGTGCCTTCAGCAAAACCATTTTCCCGTGGGACCCACGGGATGTGAGGGCCAGCCTGTCTATGGCTTGGGCAGATGATTCTCACCTGTCCCAGTGAAATGCCCAGGACAAGGGTCTCCCCTGGCCTCCGCTGACCTCTGCTGAAGGAACCCCTCTTCATGCTTTATTTAATAAATCTTTACTGAATAGGTCCTCTAAGAGGGACTCAAAGTGGGTGCTGTTCAACCTTGGGGAGCTTAACTGATGCTGATGCCTCACCAGGTCCCAAAAGTTTTGGGTTCATTGGTTCATTGGTCTGGGTGTGACCAGGGATTGGGATCTTTAAAGATTTTATTTACTTATTTATTTTTAGAGAGAAGGTAAGGGAAGGAGAAAGAGAGGAAGGGAAATATCGATGTGCAAGAGATACATCAGCAGGTTGCCTCTTGTACGCCCCCAAGTGGGGACCTGGCCCACAACCCAAGCATGTGCCCTGACTGGGAATTGAACCAGTGTCCTTTCAGTTTGCAGGCCAGCACTCAGTTCACTGAGCCACACCAGCCAGGGTGAGATTGGAATCTTTAAAACCTCTCCGGGTAATTGTAATGTGCAACCAAGGTTGACCACTGTTGCTCTGAAATTCAAATAGGAGGTTTGTGGCCTCTGTGAGAGAGGGAGGAGCTTCAGCAGAGGCATGTTCAGAAGAGCCAAGGAAGTGACAGGGTGGTGGCTTTGTAAGGTACAGTCATGTGCCAGGCAGTGTTGGGCTATTTTCTTGCGGGCAGGGCCATTGACCTGAAGCTGGTTTGGTCTTTGCACACACAGTGACATGAAGGCCCTGCCTTGTGCACTGAGGACATGAGTTTGTGAAACAAACAATACTTCCCTCAAATGGCCACTTTTCTGCCAGTCATGGTGTCAGGGCTCTTCCCTTTGACTTGTCCCTTTGGTTTTGTCTGTAATGACTGAGAGGGGTGTTGTCAAAACAAACCCTGTCACATCCTGTCCTGTGGGTGCCTGCTGACTGCAGAGGGCTCCTGCTGACTTCAGCTCTTCTGAAGTCATCATGACACTGTCCAATGGGTTTCTTCACTCGGGGAAGTCTGCTCTTTCTTCTGTTTTGAAATCCACTGGTCGCTAGGCGCTGACTCACTTCTCCAAGCTTACTTGGAAGAGGGCTACTGCTTCCTGGATCAACAAACCTTGCAGGCGCCTCCCCTTCTAGAGTTCAGGGACCGGAGTGGAAGCTTCCAGACTTAACAGCAAAGGCCTGGAATTCTAATTTCAACTCTCCCACTGCTGGGCAGTAGGGAAAGGTGGGTGTTGCATGGATAGCGAGGTGACATTTGGGGCTTGAGACCTTCGTAGGGAAGGAGATGTGTCATTCACTCTAATTCAAACCTTTCAGAAGAGGACCAGAATGTTTCTGGCACTCGTGTCGATTTGAGTGCCCTGGCAGGTGACTCCGACACTAACCAGCTTTTGTTTAGCCATTCGGGACACATTCAACCCCAGACGCTGTCCTAGGCTCCTGAAAAATGGCCAAGGAATGAGAGATCCCTGCCTCTTTTTATTTTTTTAAGACTTTAGTTGTTCAGAGAAGTTTTAGGTTTACGACAAAATCGAGAGGCAGGTACAGGGGTTTCCCAAACACCCCCTGCCCCTACACATGCACGGCCTCCCCCATTATCAACTCACTCATCAGAATGGTACAGTTTTGCCAATAGTGAACCTACAATGACACCTTATAATCACCCCAAGTTCCTAACTGACCTTTGGGGTCACTCCTGGTGGTGTGCATTCCACAGTGGGGGGACCAAAGTAGACTTACAGTTGTGAGTATGTGACATACAGTTTATTCTTGCATTATCATTTATTATTGTATCATTTTTCATACTCACAACTGTAAACCTGCTTTGGCCCCACCTTGTATGGGCAGGGACAGATGTGTAATGGCATGTATCCACCATTACAGTATCATTTGGTGTCATTTCACTGCCCTAAAAACCCTCTGTCCTCATCCTATTCATGCCTCCCTCCCCCTACCTCTGGCACCCACTGAACTTTTTATAGTCTCCATAGCTTTGCTTTTTCCAGAATGTCATATAGTTAGAATCATACCATACATAACCTCTCCAGATTGGCTCCTTCCATTTATAATATTCATTTAAGGTTCCTCCAAGTGTTTTCATGGCTTGGTAGATCATTTCTTTTTAGCACTGAATATTATTTCACTGTATGGATGTACCACAGTTGATGTATCCATTCGCTTACTGAAGGACATTTTGGTTGTTTCCAAGTTTGGCAATTATGAAAAAGCTCCTCTGAACACCCATGTGCGAGGTTTCGTGTGGACATACACCTAAGTTTTCAGTTCCCTGGAGTAAATGCCAAGGAGTGCAATTGCTGAACAGTATGGTAAGAGTATTTTAGTTTTGTAAGAAACTTGCCACACTGTTTTCCAAAGCAGCCGTACCATTTTGCGTTCCCACCAGCAATGAACGGGAGTTCCCATTGCTCTGCACCCTTGTCAGCATTTGGTATTGTCAGTGTTCTGGATTTAGGCCATTCTAATAGGCGTGGTGTGGTATCTCGCTGTTGTTTTATTTGCATGTCCCTGATGATGTACGATGCGGAGCATCTTTTCATGCGATTCTTTGCCATCTGCGTATCTTTTTTGGTGAGGTGTCTGTTCAAGTCTGTGGTCCATTTTTTAATTCAATTTTTGTCTTCTTATTGCTGAGTTTAAGATTATTTGTGTATTTTGAACACAGCCTTTATCAGATGTGTCTTCTGCAAATATTTTCTCCCAGTTTGTGGCTTTTCTTATACTTTATATATCATTTCTCACAGAGTAGAAGTTTTTACTTTTAGCTGAACCCGGCCTCCTTGTGGAGCTTATGTGTGCTTGGGAAACAGCATTCTCTGAATTTGGACTATTCTAATTAACTCATAATAGCTAAGACTCAGGGGACACTTACCGCACGTCAGTTTCTGCACTAAACCCTTGGTTTGTGCTCCTTATTATTTATTTATTTGTTTGTTTGTTTGTTTATTTATTTATTTGTTTATTGGCTTTGAGCCTTTATTGGATTATAATTGGGTTAAAAAGAGGGGTTTGCTTTTGTGGGCTCCCTGGGCTGGTGGGGCTTTGTAACATGAGGCTTCAGTTGTTTCAATGTTATCTTCTGCCTGTGGCTGTAAGAGAAGTTCGTCATGCTCTGTTCTTGATTTCCAGAAACTTCCAGTTCAATTGCCGGCAGTGAAGATGGGTGAAGAGGAGGCTGTCTGCAGAGTCCAGAGAGATGGAGAAGGATCAGGATCCTCTCTCCGAGCCTCCCAGAGACAGGGTTGGGGGTGAGCCCGGGTCGAGCTCCCGCTGCCCACCGCTCCCCTGGTCACAAGACTCAGGAGGCCGGAGGAGAGGGAGAAATAGAGAATGTCCCTGTACAGGCCACCAAAATGTTAGTGGTTGGTGACATGGGTGGTTGGTGACATGGGCTGTAAAGGAATTCACAAAGAGAAGAAATTGCAGAGAGTAAAGATTTTATTCACTCTCTAAGAAAGGAGAAGGACCTGGTGCGGGTCCTTCACCAGCCTAGTCTCCTTTTTTTAAACAGCCATTTCCTTTTATTGCAATTCCCATTCTCCTTTCCCCTATAAACAACCATCTTGATGTGTTTCATGCATGATCTTGTCTGTGTTTTGGGAACTTCAAGTTATTGTTTTCTATGCGCGTATTCTAATTTATCTTTGTGTCAGATACGTTCGGGTGAACTAGGATGCCACCCTTCCCTTCCAGCACTGTGTGAGGAAGATCCACCTGCATGGCTTTGCACAGCTACCCTCTTCTCACAGCTGTGCGATGACCCAGGATGCAGATATGTTTCACGTGCCCATTCCCCCATGGAAGGTCCCCGATTGTGTTCAGTTTCCTGTCTCCACAAGCAACCCTGTGCTATGATGACCAACTTCTTGCATGTGCCCTTAGGCCCCATTGTGAGGGACTTCAGGATGGATGGATAGATAGATAGATAGATAGATAGATAGATAGATAGATAGACAGATAGATAGAATTGGCAGAATGGCTATACCAGCTCCCTAATACCACCAGTAATGTAGGGAACTTGTAGCTCCGCATACCCAACCCACATGGCCTTATTCAATTTAAAAACTTTTGCCAAATAGGTGGAACATAATATCTCACTGGCTTAATTTACAACTACCTTATAACCAATAAACACCTCTCCACATATTGGTTTAGTCCTTTAGGCTCCTCATTCTGAAAATTACCCATTCATACTTTTTGTCCATTTTCCCCCTGGGTTCTTCCCTCTGGCTTGTTGATGTGTACCAGTTCCTGCATATTTTAAATATTAGTCTCTTTTTAGCTTCAGATAGTGTAATATCTTTTCCTAATCTGTTACCTGCTCATTTTACTATTCTGTGTCCTTTGTTTTAAAGAAATCCTCTGTTTCGAGGGATCACATTCATGCTGAGCCTCAGGACTGAGCTTTTGAAGTTTTTTAAAGAAATCCCTCTTCGCCTCCAGCTCTCAGAGATGTCACCTTGCAGCTGTTTTCCCTGTTGCCTTCGGAGGTTGTCTTTCACAGCTGGGACTGCAGTCCACCTATGGCCGGGCTTGTAAATGGAGCTTCTCGGGGCTGGGCCTTGTCTATTTTGGCTCCTTGTCCTCCCTGGATCTTCCTGTCAGCTCTCTGAGCCAGAGGAGGAAACTGATGGTGAAGAAGGTCACAATGCTAGCAAGAGACAGATCCAAATCTGACTTTGTTTCTTCGAATGTCACAGGTCTCCAAGGCAGGGGAGAGACTAGGCCGAGAGCCCAGTGCATAATTCACTGGGAGCAGGTGCTGTGAGCTACTTAGTGAACGGATGAGGTTCTGGGTTCTGAAATGCTGCTGAACCCCAGGAAGGGCCACGCTCAATGCCCCAGCTTCAGTAGGGAGGTGACCCTGCCACCATGTCGACCACGCACGCAGCCAACTCAAAAGTAACGTCCCCTCCCTCCTCGTAGGGCCTTCTACTTCCTGTGCTCATGAACTCTACTGAGTCATAATTATGGCTGCCATGGAGGAACAGTTTCTATGCGCCAGGCACTGTTCTAAGTTCTTAACATGTGTGCTCTCATTTGATAGTCACAACAACCCGATGAGGCGCGTATAACCATTGTACCCATTTTGCAGATTATAAAATCGAGGCCGAGGTTCTGCTGGTAGCAGCAGAGCAGATACATGAACCCAGGCCAGTAGAGCATGGAGCCTGCACTTCAACCACCACATCATACGGTCCTTTGTAAGGCACATTACACTCCTGTCCAGATCGGGTGCAACTATCAGAAATGATACAATACAGTTCTGGCTCGTGTGACTCAGTGGATTGACCACCAGCCTATGAACCAAAAGGTCACCAGTTCGATTCTCAGGGCACATGACTAGGTTGCAGGGCAGGGCCCTGGTTGGGGGCGTGCAAGAGGCAACCGATCTATGTATCTCTCTCTCATTTCCTTTGTTCCCCTCTCTCTAAAAATAAATAAATAAAGTCTTTTTTTTAAAAAAAGGAAATGGCACAAGTAACTGAACTCGGCTCTGACTCTCATTCTGTGCTGTATCAGATGCTGCCGTTTGACTTCCCAGCCTCCAGAATCACCCTGACAGAGACTCGCACTCGCTTTGGTGGTCTGGTTACCTCCCCTGCTGCTGGTGTGAAACACTGGACCTCTCATCCTGCAAAGAAAGGCCTCCTAATTCGTTACTTCCACAGTGTGTGGAGACTGTGTTCGGGGAACATTCGGTTAATTGTAGAACCTATTTCCCGGCCCAGCGGGACAGCAGGGTCCTTGTCACTGTGTTTGGCAGATGCTCTCAGTCCCCATTGTGCAACCAAATCTGAGGAATTGTTTCCTGGGGGGCGAGGGGGCAGAGCCTGCGCGGGCTCTGGGGCCTTTGCTCCTCTTTCCCAGGGCCCATTGTTCTCAGAGCCTTTGCTTTCTGACGCTCCTCTTGTTTTCACCCCCATCTTGGCTACTGTTCATTCACCCCCATCTTGGCTACTGTTCATTATCTTCGTGTTTCTCCTCTCCTCCTCTCTTGCCTCCAGCTTTCATCTCTGTGTTTGTTCTCATATTCAATGAGTCACATCTACCTTTCCTTTCTTAGCCCTTCTTTTTCACTAACCATTCCTCCTAAACCCATACTGGAGCTGGCTCCGCGCAGCGCCGTTTCTCCTTCCCTCCCTGCCCCCGCCCCCTCCACAGAGGCTCAGCCCCTCTGAGAGCAGCCCCTCTGCTGTACCTTCTTCTTACCATCTGTCTGGGAATCAAGGGAGGGGCAGCCCCCTCCTGCTATGTGACAAGCAACAAAGAGTCCTGGCTGCTTCTTGCTGACGTTCAGATCAGGTCTCCAGGGAAGGTGCCTGCACCCGACTCTTTCTTGGTGTCTTTTTCATTCCTGGGAATAATCTCCTCTACTCAGCTCTGGCAGTGAACCCTTGTCACTTGAACCCATCCTGTTAGCCCTTCCCTCCCACATTTTTTTTTTAATTGATTGATTTGAGAGAGAGAGAGAGAGAGAGAAACATTGCTTTGTTGTTCCACTTTTCTGTGCATTCATTGGTTGATTCTTGTATGCGCCCTGACCAAGGATTGAACCCACAACCTGGACATATTGGAACGATGCTCTAACCAACTGAGTTACCCAACCAGACTGAGCACATTTAATTATAAGACCGTCCTAGCCCATCAGGTGTTTCCTCCTTATCTTGTTCCTTCAGGGCCCCTGCCCTGGACAAATGCTCTGAGACCCTGCTCCCCGTTACCCTGATAGACTTACCAGTGAAGGTTGAACAGGTACTACAGGGACACAGATATGCCATTAAAGGCACACATGGTTTGTCATGGGTTTAATTAATGGACATAGATTATGTCCCAACACAAAACCTGGCCCCCCTCAACAGCTAACACCAGCCCTTCCTGAGCCACCCGTGACTGTGAACACCTTTTCTGTCAATCCCTTCTTACCTTAGCTCATTCTGTCCTTTTCCTCCTCACATCTCTGACTGCACCCACCACAGCTGAGAATGCTACCATGCCTTTCCCCCGCTCAAATTCTTAAGGCCACCTCTCCTGTAGAACGGTCCCTGCTCTCTCTTCTCCGAGTCCCACCGCTGTCTCAACGAGACAAGGCCACTCCCATCCTCCCCAGTTCTCCTTGGCATGGCCAGTGAGCTTTTTATTGGCCCGTGTTTTTGTCTCTCTCATCAGGTTCTTTGCTCCTTCAAGACAAAGGACCACATTGTCTACAGCCTAAGTGGGCAGTTGGGAAATGATTCTGGAGCCTTAACAAGTAGCTGAATCAGTAAGTGTGGAATCTCGGACCCCTTCCTCCTGTTAGTCACATGCCGCCTTGTTCTACAGCCGTCCGGGTACATATCGCACATATCGCGACTAGGCTGTAAGCGCCCAAGGTGAGTGAGGCAAGGCATCTCCAAAAGGATCCCACCCCATCACCCCAACGCCCACATCGCTGCGGACTGGGTGCTCACAGAGCGGGTAAGTTGGCTTGGAGGTCAGAAGTCACAGTTCTCTGACCAGCAACCTCCAGGACGGCAGAAGAACAAGGACGTTAAGACAGTGGTGTGAAAGATTAGAAGCACTTGGGTGTCCACCTGCTGGAAAATCAGTCTTTTCATTTGCAAGACCCAGAAAAGAAGGCCTAGGCAGTAAACCCTGGACCAGGAGTACCTTCTGTCTTTGCACTGGGAGCCCAGGAGAAACTGGGGGTTTGAGGCCTTGGAGGAGTGTCAACGTCGGCTGTGCGGGTCAGGGCTTTTGGCTCCATGAGCCTTTGGCGTCCTTGCTTTCCTGCTGAAGTTGGGGAGCTGACTGGCTCCAGTGGAGCCATGGGACTGGGGATTCGGGTCTTGGAAGGCCAGCCGTGCCCTCCTGGGTCTCCTGTTCCTGCTTTGAAAAACTGTTATCACTACCAATGGCGTAGTTGGTGACCATGCCTGTATTTATCTCCTATGGCTGCTGCAACAAATTGCCACAAACTCAGTGGCTTAAAACCACACAAGTTTATTATCTTACAGTTCTGGAGGTCAGAAGTCTGAAATGAGTCCTGCAGTAGCTAACAAGGTGTCAATAGCGCCACGTTCCTTCCGGAGACTCTAGGGGAGAATCGTTCCTTGACCTCTCCAGTCTGCAAGGGCTGCCCACATTCCTTGACCCGTGGTTACATCACTCTAACTTCTGCTCCCATCTTCCTTTCTCCTGACTGCCAGATGCCAGCCTCTTCCAGAGAATCCCTCCATCCCAAAATCCCTCACATAATCACATCTGCAAGGTCCCTTTTGCCATGTAAGGTAATACACTCAGGTCCTGGGATAAGGAAGGACCTGAACATTTTGGGCAGACCATTATTCACCTGACCACAGTGCCCCACAGAAGGACATGCATGGTCATCTAGTTTTACTTAGGAAATATTTCAAGCTTATAGAAAAGTACAGGTCAGTAGGATGGCCTCCCACGTGAGATTTTCACTTTACCCCTGATGTGCACGTCCACGGGAAGGACCTGAGCCTGGAGGCCCTGATAGGAATT
>PVJD01018480.1:0-14343 GCA_004026545.1 Mormoops blainvillei | reverse complement strand
GTTTCTCCCTCGGGGCACCATGGGCAGGTGAGATGTCTTCAGGGGCCACCAGAAAGCAGGTGTCCCAGACACCAGGCATCTTGGGGATAAGGAGTCATCCCCTAATCCCTTTAAGGTCAGGGCGGGCTCCCTCCTCCCCTGGTAGTAACTCCACCTGGGCTGGAGGATCCAGGGTTTGTGTCAGGTCAGGTCTCAGCGGGAAGAGGAAGGACACGGGCTGCTGCCACGGCCCCGGGGAGACGAGACGTCACTCACAGGGTGAAAATGGGAAGAGCTGTGATACCTAAGAATAAAAGAGGGTTTGACCCTTGCTGTTGGCAGCCCCTGTCCTCAGTCTTGACAGTACAAAGGGTGAAGACCCAACCCTGGGACATCATTGGTTATTTGGTTATTATGCTGACACCCATGCCTTTGTGTCTGTAAAAAAACATTGTCTTATTGCAAGTGGAAGAGAGGGTTACAGGCTCTTATTGTGTCGTTTTTGTCATCCATTTAATGAGTGTTTGCTGGGCATCTGTGATGTCGCAGGCTTTGGGCTGGGCCCTGGGATCTCTGCAGAGGGCAGGACACACATGGGCCCTGCACTCATGGAGTTTACCTTGTCACGGGGACAGGTTCTCAGATAAATCACAGAACTGAGGACATAATTACGATCTAGCAAAGAGCAAGAAGATAAAGGTCCGGTGCAGGTACTCGAGTCCCAGCGGTGTGGGGATCACAGAGAACACTTCTGACACAGTGACCTCTTGGCTGAGACCTGAAGGGAGAGTGGCCTTTCACTCCTTGAGGGAGAGAGATTGGTGGGACAGAGCTGCCTGCAGAGGGCCGGCCTCTGGTGGGTAGGCCGCTGGCTGGATGGAAGAGCTGACGGGGTCCGGTGCGGGCAGCTTGGAGAGCGAGGGGGACTGTGGACTGAGAGGTGCTGGTGAGCTTGGGCCCTGCTGGGCTGTGGGTGCTGCTGGGGCGGGGTCAGGGACCCACTGGGGAGGCTCCAGGCTGGCGAGTAGCTCTACCGCTTTCTGCTTGACAAGCAGAGAACTCCACAAGGAAAAAATCATATTATAGTTAAGGGTTGTTGTTTTGTTTTTTTTTGAGCTGTGTATTTCCTATTCAACTTATTCTTTATGCAATATTTTGTATTTGTATATATAATTTTTATCATATGCATTGAGTGATAGTTGACATATAATAAACTTAATATGTTAAAATTGTACAGTAGACACTATGTGGCATGTCTGAGTCTCTTTACAGGCTGTGTGACTCAGGCTCCTTGTGTGATGCCCTGTAAAGTATTTGGTGTTCTTTCCTCATTCTTAGAAAAGGGCAACTGAAACTGTCGAAACTGCATGAGGGATCAGGGGGATAAGAGTGTCATTTGTCCTGTGCTGGCAACTGGTGCCAGGCCCCCGCGCAGCTGCGGGGTGCATGTGAGTCACCAGAGAGATCAAGGCTTGCTTATAAGCTTGGGATGGTCAGTTGTCGATGTAAGAGATGTTTTTACCTGTAGAGAATTTTTATGAGTTTCTTTGGGCCAAAGCGATGACCATTGTTAAGAAGCTAGAGCTCAATGGACTTTTCCAATGGCCCTAAGAATGTCACTTTTGCTCCTTAATTTCTACATTATAATCAAAGCAGGAGGCGTAAGGGGTTACATGAAGTCCACTGGGGATAGATTAGAAAGGCAGGGGAAAAGCAAACCGAGACATCTCTGAGACAGGATAAAAAGTAAAACAAATAGACACATGACTCCTTTTACCTTGGTTGGTACAGAACAGTTTGCCCTTAACAATTACCATGATAACAATGACAATGGGGGTCTTGTTGGTGGTCTCTGCTCTGGTGCAGTGAGAGTCCAAACAAATTGCCTGACATCCCCAAGGTATGTTATCTTAGATGCAAAAAGACAATAAACGTGCCCAGTCAAGGTAAAGACAGACCTCCGTCAGCTGAGATACCGACCTGCGACGTGGCTGCTCACCATGACCTGCTTTCAGACAGAAAGTTTTGGGTTCGGACCATCCCGTGTGGCTACTTCAGGTCTCTGAGTTGGTAAGTCCCACTATGAGGGTCTCTCCTGAGCTCGTCAGGTTGAGCACATGGCCCCCCTTTGTGTTCCCCCCCACTTCCCTCTTTTGGTCGTAAATCAATCTGAAGGAAGCATTGGTGACCCACATTTTGGTTCGAGGAGGTGGTCCCACTGTGTTAGAAAGACTCGCTTGGAAGAAGTCTTAGTGTCAGCAGTTGTGTTGCCAAACAACTGACCGTTGGGGACAGGGTAAGACCCTATCTTCAATAAAAGTCAAGGCTGAAGTTTCTCAAGAGTCAAAAGTCGGTCAGTGGGATGCAGTCAAGTCTAATGGACCTTTATTGGGATAAACACTCCAGGTCATTTGTAACCTAAAGTCAAGCACGATCCCAGTTCTGCTGCCTGTACTATTTCTCTGTGCTTTGCATCTCGTATAGCATTTCACTGTAGCCTGAGGGCTCACCACACGCCTTCTTCGCTTTCCCCGTCTGACCACGGCATTGGTTCTCACTAAATAGGGCTCATCCACTTCCCATTGAAAACACTCCAGCACCACTCGCTATGGGCTTCATTTCCACTCTTTGCGCAGTTGTAAGCTGTACCATTGGCATTTATTCAGGAAGAATTCTTTACGAACACAAGGCTATCAGTTACAATTACCATCCTAAAGCTCCATGGGCCAAGAGGACAGCGAATGCTTCCTCGGCAAATTTCCTCCGCCTCAGCAGCAGGTACAAAGGGCCCCGACTTTATAGCCACTTCAGCTTCCATTTGAATTAATATAGTTAGTGACCCATGTTGGATTGGGGCGTAAGCACACTTCCATTACTTTGTACTAGTATTTATCCATAAAATTTCTTTCTCGATTATATTTTCAACTGATCTTCTACGATTTCCCTTGTTCTTCTTAGTCTGTCACTTTTTATTCATACAGAAATAACCCCCTTATTAGGACAAACTAGTTACTTTTAACTCCTCTCAAAAACACACATTTTTCATTCTTTTTCAGTAGGATTCCTTCTAAATTTAAGAAATGTTACCAGAAGGGGGACCGGGCCCTGAGCGGGTTTGCCTAAGGTCGGCCAGTGGTGTGTGGGTTCTTGACTTCATGCAGAAATAATTTCTCAGCACAGCCCTGGTTGACTTTAAAAGTCTGCTTATTAAAGCTAAAAACAAGGAAACAAGGAAGGGCCTGAGACAGAAGAAGCAAGAGAAGAGAGACTGGGCAGGGCTCTGCGTCCCTCTCTCTTGGCACGTTATGGGAAGAAGAGAGCCTGGGGGGGAACGCTGTCAGCTCACTGGAGAGTCAGCGAAAGGGGCCTTTGGGACGGGTTCAGGGGCTGAACGCCGACGCACTGCCCAACGCGAGGCACCCAGGTCTTTCTGCCCAGGCGACCTTCTCAATCCGGCTGTCATTGCTCGGACGGTCTTGTTCGGCATCCTGTCTCGGCTTCCCAATGCCACTGGCCAAGGAATTTTGTTAGCTTCTTAATCTAGGACCTCAAGAACAAGAAATCATAAAAAAAAAGTATTATTGATGTTATGTATCTTATCACACACAAGTTAGGTAACACCTGCCACAGATTTAGTTTTTTGTTTTCCTCTCCTGAGTTTTTAACTTTCCTCTTTAGCCTGATTCTTTCAACCTCAAACCTTTCGCACCACATCAAGAATAAATTTAAAAAAAAAAAAGATGCTCAAATAAAGTGAGTCCTCCTGTCTTAAAACCGGAAGATATGGAATACCAAAAAAAAAACGCACCCAACTTCACCTGATGCTAAGCAAAGGGCCAGGGGGCCACAGTGGCCCCTGCTGTTACCTAGCAACGGTCAGGGCCTGGACGGGCGTCTCCGGAACCCGGCCACGCTTCTCCAAGTAAATGTCCACGCAGGAATGTTCGAACCCGTCGGGAGTACTTGTGAGTTTATGCGAGCCAAACTGACGATAATTGCTAACAAGCCAAGTAGGAGCGAATGACCAAATTCTCCAGAGAATGGCAATTTTGCACCTTATTTTACACATTCCAATAAAAAAGATTCCTTAAGCGGTTACATGAAATGTATTGGGGATAGATCGGGTAGGCGGGAGAAAAAGCAAAGCCGGACAATGTCTAGGGATGGCTAAACCGCAAAACAAACAGACACCTGCTTCTTTTACACGAGTGAGTATGGGATACTCAGCGGCTGAAAAGTCACATGGTAACAGCGCCGAGGGGGGGTTTTGTTGTCTATGCTCTGGTGCAGCGAGGGGTTAAAAAATTCCCTTGACACCCAGAGGTGGATTGAACGGCGGGCGCACCAGGCGTGCCCCCTGGGCCCTGACTTCTGAAGGGCCCCGCAAAACCCCAACTTTACACCTCTTTCTAATGACACCAAGTTGGGTTTCATATGTGCAATTTTAATTACGTAGTTTAAATTACAAGTGTACAATCGGCGGTAACGCCTGCTAGTATATTTAAATATTTTCTTCTGCGCCCAAGGCCTCAACCGATTTAATCCGCGTCTGTTGACTTCCCAAAACCCTGTTATCGTACGTGCATGAATACAGCAGGCAGGCTCAGTTGAGACTGACCTCTGTCAGGGAAGATGCTGGTTTAGAACAGGACTATCCATCCTGACTCTATTTGATCGGAAAGCTTTCATTTCAGACCATTCTCCGTGGTGACTTTAGGCCTCTGAGTCCGAACGGCCCGACGGGCAGGCCTCCCACCCCTCGGCGGCTCGGGTTTGGTGTGTGGCCTGTACTTGACCCACAGAGCCCAACCCATAAACCTGTTTAAAGGGGAGAAGAGCTGGAGATAATTGCCAACAGCCAGACATGTAGTCAATTATTCCAACACGAAACAGCTTCCATGAAGAGCCCTGAACACAGGGTTCCGAGAGCTTCCGCGTTGGGAAACACATTCAGGTGCTGGAAAGTGGGCGCCCAGAGAAGGCACCCAAGTCCCATGCCCCTTCTCTCATGCTTTGTTTTGTGAATCTTTGTCATGTAGCTGTTTCTAAAGTGAGCCCTTGCATAAATCCGTGAGATTCAGTAAAGCCCTTCTCTGAGTTTTTCGAGTCCTTCCAGATAAATGGGAAGCCCGAGGGGTAGCGCTGAGAACCCTCAAATTTGTAACCGACCGGGAAGAAGTGTGAGCAGGCCGGTGCCCTGTTGGCGACTGGCACCAGCAGAGAGGCCACCTTGAGTGACTGAGGCTTTAACCTGTGGGGTCTGCATGCACTTTCGGTAGTTAGTGTCTGAACTGAACTGAGTTGTGCAGCATCCCATTGGAGAATTGGTTGTTGATGGAAGGAAAAGAAATCCATCACCTCCTGTTGAAGAACAACCCGCCAGCTGTGATGTTAAAAGTGATTATGATAATGTACGTGATCTGCCTGTATTTGGTGCTCAGAGAGACTGAGAACACTTAGCTTTCACTCCTCTTTTTTCCCTAAAACCTGTCGCACCTCGAGAGGCCGCCTTCACCCGTTTTCCTCCTCTCTGTTCTCGAGGAGCAAGGCCCGAGGCAGTGTCGCCCATCCCAGCAGCAGCTGAGACACAGGCTAGGAAATCTGCACACACTGTTGTCCACCCTGAAGTGGGATTCTTTTGCTGAATGCCTAGGCAGGAGGGAGGGAGGGAGGGAGGAAGGAAGGAAGGAAGGGGGGAAGTGGGGAAGGGGGGAAGGAGAAAGAAAAGAAAGAAAGAAGAAAGAAAAGAAAGAAAGAAGAAAGAAAGGAAAGAAAGAAAGAAAGAAAGAAAGAAAGAAAGAAAGAAAGAAAGAAAAGAAAGAAAAGAAAGAAAGAAAGAAAGAAAGAAAGAAAGAAAGAAAGAAAGAAAGAAAGAAAGAAAGAAAGAAAGAAAGAAAGAAAAGAAACACTGATGCCACGTAGCAGTGAAAGAAAATAAAGCACCCATTTTAAAGGTCCCAGTGGAAGGGGAATGGGAAGCTGGTACTCAAATACCCAAACTCCCCAGTGGTTTACATTTAGGGTCTTTTAAGAAGAAAAAGAGAAAAAAACTAATGATTAAGAGGTATGGGGTCATGGGCTTTCAAAATTGGTCGGTTAGGATGTAAATTTTGAAGATCTTCTTAATTGGATTTATTTCTCCCCGGACATCACCCGGTCCTGGTTCTGTGGTGTCAGGGCCTAGAGGTCTTCCTGCTCGCAGACAACTCAAAGTTCTCCAACCCAGTTTGCGATTGTGTCAGTGATGTGACCTTGAGAGCAGAAAACAGATCCAACTCATGCTTGAGCAATCCATCGCCTGAAACCTGTTTGCCGTGTAAGCTTCTACGCTTTAGGCCACAGCTGCATTTCCTCCTACCACACCCGCCAGATCATTTTTGTTTCATGAATTTTTAACAAATTGATTCTAAAAAGGGAGCATGAGGGAGAGAGACAGAGACAGAGAGAAACATTGGTTTGTGTCATCACGTGTTTTTGCACTCCCTGGCCGATCGTTCTACGTGCCCTGACGTGACAGCCAGCGATGGGAGCAAAAGATATTTTTTCTTATCTTAAAATTCCTTTCACTAAGCTAATAAGCTAATTAAGAGAGACAGATGAAAATAAAACAATGCCTAAAGTCTGTGATAGGAATAAATATTCTAGGGGCAATAAAAAAAGACTGCCAAAGAAGTGTTGAGAGAGACTTGAGCTTTCCAAGCTCTTCTGAAGCTGTTGGGAAAAGGCTGTTGGGGTTGGTTCCAGACTTCAGAAGACAAGAAAACCTTCCTCGTGGAGATGCCAATGCAAATGTTTGGTAAATAAATGTTTCCTGGACATCATGTGAATGTGCCTCCTGAAACTGATCCTTTATCTAAATTCTTTCCAGGCCGTCAAGGGGGGAGATTGAAGGGATCTCTTTGTGAGCCTGGAGCTTCCCAAGAAGCAGATCAAAATCAATATCCTGTAGCACACGCCCGGGGCAGCAACTCTGCTTCTCCTCACAGCGGAGCCAGGACTCCGAGGCTCGTTTAACAAGTCTAACCGAAGGCTCAATTCCAGTTCACCTGGCCACTTAATAAAAGTCATCGAGTACCTAAATCGTTACCAAACAAGATTAGATACTGAAACACATGGATTGACTTTTGACTGATTATTAAAGATAAACTGAAAAATACATTTGAATTGTCTAGTAAAATGTTTATGCTTTGTGGTCCACAGTTTTTTGGTTAGGTTTTTGTTTTTTTTCTGATGCGGGTCTTCATTTTTGAAAAGCAGCTCGACAGGTGTGTCATGATGTTATCCACGGCTGTTCAGAAAGCACTAGGGGTCCTGTGACCCTGGCTCATGTCTCACATTAGTGTTTATGCCGTCGCTTACCGCTGAATTGGTCTCTTTGTTGTGCTTTCACATGTTTCTGATTTTAATTAGTACATGGGTAGCCCGTGGCCTGCCTGAAGGACTCCAGTTGTTGGAGGTGGAAACCAGAGAGAGCGAGAGAGAGAGAGGAGTTTCTTTGTTTCTCTGGGATGATAGGAGATTGATTTTGGAATGAACCAGGGGCTTTTTCAAAAGAACCAATCAATTTCCCAAGCTTTCATGGGCTTCTGATAGGTTCATACCCCCTAGTTATACTGACAGGCCTTTATGATCCAACACCTCTTGCGCTGCCTTCCAACAATTGGTACCAGCGGAAAGAAAGAAAGAAAGAAAGAAGTGTTAATCACCTCGGTAGAGCAATGTTATGGCCCCTGGGGCGTGAAGCTGTAGCTTCTGTTGATGAAAAACTTCTTACGATTTTATGTTTATTAAGCTCACTATCTAATTCCCTTTGCTCTTTTATTTCTTTGTTAATAACTGGTTAACTACCTACAGTGACACAGTCAGGCCTTTATGGTTGAGTTACTGGGGAAGGGAGCCTGCCAAAGGAGAGCCTGTCCAAATCCAATATCGCCAGGACCCTTTCATGTTCAACTTAATTTAGTTCCAAATAGGCACATAGCATGAATGCCCAGAAAGTTCCTGATGTGACTTACAACACCAAATGACTTTATGACGGCCTCCACCGTCATGGTAACTTTTTGGAATCTCTGCAGTTCTTTTGTTACGGAAAAATGAAACGACCAAACACTGAGGGGTTAGGAACACGATCTTTACTTACGTGCACGGACCCAGAGGAGACAAACTCCAAATTCTGAGCCCAGAACAATAGCCCCACATTCCCTTTATGCTGGGCTAAGTGGGGTAAGGGTCTTGGGAGGCGTGGTATAGATTTGGTGCGAAAAGGGTTTACAGAGGTGAAAGAGAAGCATTTACATCATAAGTCAGGGCAATTGGTGTGAAAAGGGCTTACAGAGGTGGGAGAGAAGCATTTACATTATAAGTCAGGGCAATTAGCATTTCATCTTTGGTATCAGCCTTGATTTCCTCTACACCTTAACCAGTAAGAAATGTTGTGTATGGGTGTCCAGTATATGTTCTGATTGTCCATCCTTATTCATTGTTGATTGTTGAAATGTGTACCGGACTCTTCACTAAGTGCCTACGAGACACTGCCCTGGGCCCTGGGGACACGGCAGGGGATGAGAGAGATAAATTAGACGTTATTGCTGGTGTTCAAGCATTTACTTGAAAACTAATAGCTAAAAGGGACTTTAAGATGCATTAAGATCCTTGGTCCCAGCTAGATTTTTTTTATTTGTTAAGCTATTACTGTTCTCCCAATCTCCTCCTTTACCCCCAACCACTCTGCCGGCCCCCACACTTGCAGAGCCTTTCCCCACGTTATTTTCTATATTCATGGGTCCTTCATATATGTTCTGGAACTAATCCCTTCGTCTTCTTTCGAGTAGTCCCCACCTCCCTACTTCCCCCTTATCGCTGTCAGTCTATTCCGAGATTCTCTGCCTCTGGTTCTGTTTTGCTCAGAACTGCCTTTCGTTCATTAGATTCCTCTTATAAGTGAGATCATACGGTATTTGTCTTTCACCGACTGGCTTATTTCACTTAGCATAATAGTCTCCAGGTCCATCCATGCTGTTGCAAAAGGCAGGACTTCCTTCTTTGTTCTGCTATGTACCGATCCGCTGTGTAAATACACCACAGTTTCTGATCCACTCATCCCCTGATGAGCACTTAGGCTGTTTCCCCATCATGGCCATTGTAAATAGCACTGCTATGAACATAAAGGTGCTTACGTTCTTTTGAACTGATGCTTCAGGATTCTTAGTGTATACTCCCAGCAGAGGAAACACTGGGTCAAAGGTGGTTCCATTTTTATTTTTTGAGGAAATTCCATACTGTTTTCCACAGGGGCTGCACCAGTCTGCATTCCCACCAACAGGACACTGGGGTTCCCTTTTCTCCACACCCTCGCCAGCACTGAAGGCTTGTTGATTTATTAACAAGAGCCATTTTGGCAAGTGTGGGGTGATATCTCATTGTGTTTTTCATTTATATCTCTGTGATGGCCAGCCAAACGTTTGACCTCAATGTGCTCCTATTTTTCTAAATATCTGTGTGTTTTCCAAACTTCTCTCCCTTTCTCATGCCCCACATCCAATCCTTCAGCAAATCCTCTTGAATCCACACTGAGAAAAAAAATGGAGAAACTGGAAGAAGCCCTTTTGTTCCCCAGGCTGCTAAGCCCACCCTCACGTGTCCACGGAATGACCGCACTCACCTTCTCAGTTGCTCCCTGACCTCAGCCCAGCAGCCACACCCATCGTAACCAATGCGGGTGCTAACAAAGTATCAGGACACTTCTCTCCACCTCCTACATTCGTTTCGCTGGGCGAACAATCAAATTAGCAAAGGCAGATTAGCAGGAGGAAATTGAGCTTTTACTAGTGGACAGGGACACTTTACATAAGCCTGGACATTCCAAAGACAGTGAGGCAACTTTGGGGACATAAGACATTTTGGACAAAAGAGTGAAGCGAAGGAGAATGGGGTCTTAGATTTTAGAAGCGAGAATGGGTGATTGATGGGTAGTTGAGAAGCGCAGAGCAAACGGGGCAGGAGGATTCTTTCTAGGAAACTGAGAAACAGTGGGACACGGTGGGGGGGGGGGCGGTATCTAGCCAGCGGGCACCTGCCTGAAGCCCTTTCATTTGCCACACGTATTTCAATGAGACCGAGGGGAACATCCTGACTTACTTCCTAAAGCAAGTTTTTCCATCTGAATCTCTCGGCAGGAAGGCGGCAAGGATCAAAAGTCCTGAGTTCTCTTCTTAATAAATCCCTTAAAATCAATGCCATAGAAAAGGAACTCCAAAGCTGGCAAAGCTTTGGTTCCTGTCATTAAACGCACGTCACTCCTGTCCCACTGCTGCTCTGACTCCTCTAGGGCCTCCCTAGGTCACTCAGAGGAAAGCCGCAGTGTTGGTCCACGGCCCATCGCCCTTCAACTTCATCTGCAACATCCCCTGATCGGTTTGCTCCGACTGGTTCATCTTTTCTTTGATGCTTTAGTATTTTTAAATTTTTAAAAAAAAAAAACAAACCTCTGCAAGCATGCCTTATTTTATTATAACATACTGGAACACATTATGGTTTGTTTTTTTTTACTTTGCTGTATGGTTTAGTGCGAAACTCCCCCTCCAGCATGTCAGGACTATAAAGACTAAATGTTTTTCCGTGCTGTTTCCCAGCCGTGTCCCCAGCGCTTAGAACAGTGTCAGGCAGAGGGTGACCATTTGTTTGGTGTTTTTTGACAAATGAGTAAAGAAATATCGCATATAATAATAGTTAAAAAGGTGATCTATGGAGCATTTTGACCTTCACGTAAATGGGATTCTGACCGAGACTGAAGAACCCAGGAAAACTTCCCTGTAAAGGGGCATCTGATGGAGAATGAGCCCAGGCCAACCTAGAGCTCCCGAGGGGGCAGAAATGAGAGGTGCAGGTGGAGGACACAGCACGTGCAAAGGCCCGGGGGCGGGAAAGTTGAGTGTGGTAAATGAGTTCCATTGACTTGTTTGGGTGATTAAATGAGCTAATATTCCTGAATACCCAGTACACAGTGAGAGCTAAAAAAAGACCCATTGTTGCCAGTTTTGCCTGTTTGTGGGCACACACCCAGGGTCTGCCCACTGGGGAACAACAGTGATAAAAGAACAATTTTCTCCACTCTTCACCACACTAACAATTCACGTCATCAAATCTCGATTACAGCTTGACTGAAGTTTAAGTGACAGACAATATATCAAGCGTGTAAAGTGTACAATTTGATGAGTATTGACCTGCATACACACTCCATGTGTATCCATTCCATACAAAAGTTTCCTACACACCTTTGTAATCCCTCCCTCTGCTCCCCGCCCGACCTCCGTATCCTCAATCAATCAGTCATCTTTCGTCTTTCTCAATAGATTAGCTTAAAGTTTTTAGAATTTCATAAAAATGGAATTACATAATAGGTTCTTTTTAGTCTGGCTTATTTCATTCAGCATAATCATTTTTATGAGGTCATTCATATGACATAAAATCAATAATTTTAAAGTGAACAGGTGACACTTTGTGTCATCACCATGTTGTGCAGCCAGCATGTCTACCTAGGACTAAAAGATTTTCATCACACCCCCAAAAAACCCTATTGAAATGCGGCCCCCCATTCTCATCTCCCCTAAACTCTTGAAATTACAAATCTGAATTCTGTCCCTCTCTCTCCCTTGTCCACTGTCCCGCGTCCACTACTGCAATGTCCCTGACCCACTCGTCCACCTGTTGCACCATCCCGTCCCAATGTCAGGGCACTGATCTGAGTCGTCAAGGATCTTATGCTTTCTGTCAGCACTGAGTCTCACTCCTCACGCTCGTACATGCCTGGGGGAAGGGTGCCCCCGTTTCACCTCACCAGACCGAGTTGCCCTCTCTCATACATTTCTGTTTCTTTTGTTTCTGTCTTCAAATTCAGAACAAACGCTATCTCAAGAGGATGGAAAGAGATGTGTATATTTTTAGGAGAAGTTAAAAGGAAAGAGTTTTTCCTGGATATGCTTACACTCAAACCCAACAAAAACTACTAACTGTTGAATATATTAATTCGGATGTAAGCTGAAATGAGTATAAAAATATGACCACCTGGAACTGCTGCTGAGACACAGAAAAATTTACCTTGAGCGATATTTCATAAGTGTATATATACTTGTTAACATATGTATTACATCATAGTTGATAATATAAATAACACATTGAACGTGCACAATTTATGAAGTTCTTCCTGCGGCATGCACCAGAGAAGTTATTACAAGGGAGATGACGAACATGTCCTTTCTTCTTTTTTGAATTTTTGAATTTTATTTTTTATCCTCATGCACGGACATTTTTTTACTGCTTTTAAAGAGAGAGAGAAGGAGAGAGAGAGAAAGAGAAAGAGAGAGAAGCGTTGATGTGAGAGTAACATTGATCAGTTGCCTTTTGGACACCACAACCAGCCTCAAACCCGCAACCGAGGCAGGTGTCCCAACCAGGGATTGAACTCACAACCTTTTGGTTCATGGGACTGCACTCCAGCCAAATGAGCAATGTCACTTACTCTTAATTTCTCCTCATGGCCCCTTGGAAACTTCTCATCCTCCCCTCTCTCACTCTTTCCCAGTGTTAAGAAAAAATCTCATCTGCTCTTTGTCATTATAAATTAACTTGCATTTTCTAGAATTTTTTATATTTAAATCATAGAATATATAATTTGGGGACATAGGGTAGCTTCTTGAGTAACACAATTATTTTAAAGTAGTTCTTCTTTATCTGAACCCACCTGCAGGCTGTGCGACTCTGGGTGAGTGACCCCACCTCAAGAAGCCTCGATTTTTCGTGTGGTATCATGGGGAAAATGGTGTTCTTTCCTGTTTCTAAGAACAGAGCACCTAAAACTCTTTGAGCTTTACGAGCGCTCAAGGTGATGAGTGTCTTTCTGCCAATGAGGCAACACTTGCCAGGCCTCCAGGTCATTGCAGAGTGAGGGCAGGTCGCTCCGAAAGGCCAAGTCTTGACGAGAAGCTTGGAATTTTCAGCTGTCAAAGGAAGAAATGTTCGAACCTGTAGAAAATACTTATGAGTTTATTTGAGCAAAACTGACAACTGCCAGGAAGAAAACCTTAATGGATTGATAAAATGTTCCAGAGAATGTCATTTTTGCACCTTATTTTATACTTTATAACCAAAGCAGACAGTGTAAGGGGTGTCATAAAATCCTTTGGTGATAGATTAGAGGGGCAGGAAAAAGCAAAGTGGAAAAATCTCTGAGACTGGATAAAAAGTAAAACAGACACATATTTCCTTTACATTGGTTGGCACAGGATAGTTAGCAGTTAACAATTAACACGATAACAATAACTCTGTTGCAGTGAGGGGCCCAAAGAAAGAAAATTGCTCTGACATTCCAAAGGTTTGTTATCTTAGATGCAAAAAGATAGTAGACAGCCTCAGTCAAAGTGAAGATTGAACTTCGACCAAAAAAAAAAAAAAAAATTCCACACTGGCCAAGGACGTGAATAGTCACCATGGCTTGCTTTTAGTTAGGAAGTTTAATTTCAGACCATTTGGTGGTTACTCGGGTCTCTGAGTTTGTAAGTTCTCCCACGCAGGCCTCCCCTGACATTGTCAGGTTGAGTATGTGGCCCCCCTTTTTGTCTACACTTTCCACTTTTGGTCATAAATCCATTTTTAAAATGTGTTGATGACCAAACTTTTGTTTTAATAGTGTGGCCACACAGTGCTAGGAAGGCTCATTTCTAGCAAGCCTTAGTGTCAGCATTTGTCTTGTTGAATGAACAATGGGCCATTGGGAATGACGCAAGTCCTTGTCTCGGATGGAGGTCAGGACCGAATTTTCTCAAATGTGAAAATCATGTAAATGGGACAGAGTCGGGTCCAATGGGTCTTTATTGAGAAAAACACTCCGGGTCATTTCTAACCTATCCCTATAAGCTAGCGAGATCCAAGTTGTGCTGTCTGCCTCATTTCTCCGTATTTTGCATCTTGCATAACATTTACTTATAGTTTGAGGACACACTATACGCCTCTTCAGTTTTTACCATCTGGCCATGCGATGGGTTCCCATTTATTATGGTCATTTACTTCCCACTGAAAACATTCAAGTGTCTTTCTTCGGTAACCTGATTCTTGCTGGTTGTATTATTGGAAACTCTAACCTTAAGGTTTATCTGGGGAGGAAGCTGTAAGAACACAATGCTGTCAAGTCCAATTACCATCTGAAAATCTGATGGGCCAGGAGGACAGTAAGAGTTCCATGCATAAATTTGTTATGCCTCAGAGGCAGTTCCAGAAGGTCGTGTTTTTCTAGCCACTTCAGCTTCCATCTGAATCAATAGAGTTAGCAGTCCTTGTGGGTTAGGGTATGAGCTCATTCCAACAATTAGG